>OX421974.1:35282583-35555083 GCA_949128135.1 Parasteatoda lunata | reverse complement strand
TTTACTATTTATTTTTATTGACTCTTTTTTTTTTTAAAAGAAATTTTATTTACTTTCTAATATTAAATAATACGAGATTATTTAGTCAGAAATCGTTGACATCCTATTTTACACTAATTCAATAAAAAAGACTACGATAAATAGGTAGTAAGTTTTTGGAAGATCTCTTATGCTTTTAGTAAAAAAAAAAAACAAAAAAAAAAAAAACACGTTTTAGTCATATGAATGACCCTATTACTTTCCTCTTTATTGGTACTTTCTCTGCCCAATTAAGCGTTTAACCTGGAACCCAAAATCAATTAGAACAAGTGCAATTTATAAAGCAAACCCCATGAGATAACAGAGGGAAATGAATTAGTTCTAGGACACCTAATTAATTTCCTCCTTTATTTATCAGAAATAGTTACATGAGTTTGAATTCAAAACATTATCCACATCGATTTGTTTTCCTTTACGAACTAGAATTATTCTGAATATTAAAACTTTGTAAACTTAATTAAGAAAATTAAGTGATTCATAGTTTGAGCGGGAATGAAAATCCAGTGCGTTCTGCAAAAAAATTATTGAGAATGCTTCGGACAAACATTCGGAAACAAAGGGATTAAAAGAGTTTCAATTAGAACAGCAAGCATTGATTTTCATTTACGATGTTTTAAAACCCGAGTTGGTAAGTAATTTCACGTGGATTCTGGATACTTTAGAAATTTTTTATCGCCTCCTCAAAAATATTTTCACGAGTTCGATCTCAAAACATTATCTTCATTGATTTGTTTCCCATTACGAGCTAAAACTACTCCGAATATTAAAGCTTTGTAAACTTAATTAAGGAGGTTAAATAATTTATACTTTCTGTGAAAAATTAAATCCGATGCACTCTACAAAAATTATTAGTTATGTTTTTCGCCAGCATTCAAAATCACATGGATTAGAAGACTTAAATTAGAACAGAAAGAACATTTAGAATAACTGTTAAAAAACTGTTTAAATTAGAAAATTTCCATTTACGATCTTAAGAAACAAGGGTCGGCAAGTAATTTTAGGCAGATTCTGGTCAAAGTCAAGAATAAGAATGCATATTACGAGTACTTACTATTTATTTATTTTAAATTTCACTTATTGTTATCTACAATGTATTTAAAGCATTTATTTTATAACCGTCGCTGAACAGCCGACCCGATTTTAGGGTTTTCGACTACTAATGTTGAACTCCGTATCAATGTAATTTTAAACCCAATGCAGAAGGCAAGGGAACTCCTGGATTAAGTATTGGGAGAAATTTGCCTTCGTATAAGACTTTTTGATGGAACTAACCCGCATTTCCGTTATATGGAAAGGAAAGCCACAAAACTCCCACGGTTAGTCAGACGGCAAGGGGACTCTAACCCATGATCCGTACACCACTCAAGATGTTTTCTGTCAACACTGTGGTCAGTGCAAGCCGGGCGCGGAGTTCGTATAGACCAGCCATCGCTGGGATTTGAACCCGGTTCTTTTCATTGGAAGGTGAACGCTCTATCCCCTGAGCCATTACGGCTCAAGCAAATTATTGGAGTAATTTATACTTTGAAAATAATTTTGACTGTCCAGTTTTTGACTTTGCACGGACTCCATGCATGCGTTTCTCTATTTGCCGACCGTTGTCTTAGAATTTTTTCAAGCCTAAGTTTCCTAAACTTTTTCTGTCTTGAAAGTAAATAGATAAGTTTACATCGTTACATGTTTATTCTTTTAAATTGAAAAAGAAAAAAACGATAAGAGGCCGACGTTTCCCAGTTGGCGTTATATCTATTCATGCAGGACAACAGTTTTTTTTTTTTTTTTTTTTTTTTTTTTTTTAGAATTCTTTTTAACATACAGCGAACATGTTCATTGCTATCGGAAAAGAAAAGTATAATAAAAATAATAAAAAAATTTTATAAAAAAGAAAAGCAGTATTATAACATGACAAAAAATATCCAGAAAATTGAATGTATCTTCTTATAAATTTGAAGCTCAACACAGAGTATTAAATTTTATAGTATTTAGCGAATACATCGAGAAAAATACAAAATTTCTTCATATAATTCTGCAGGACAAAAGTTTTACCATTGACGTTCGTGAGAATGGGAGTTCGAATCCAGCCAGCCGAAGATTCTCCGTCTATTAAATGATGACTGGTGCGCGTTAAATCTGTCGTGTCACAAAGTCCTCCATGTTCCCATAACGAATAAATCCCTCTGAGGGCACGGAATTGTAGATTGATCCTTCTCTGGTTCAGGTCTAAATTACGATCTGGGGATGAATAAATGATTGAATGCCCAACCTATAAACATCCGTGACGTATGGGAGTGGCAGGTGGTGAATTTTTGGTCATAGATGGCGCCACTGGATACAAAAACAATCGCACTCCTTTTCCTATTGGCCTACCACATTAGCAACAATAACAAATAGCTTTTATTTTCAAGACTTTCCGGCTGATTTGCATTTAACCATGATTTAACAAGCAAAAAATCAGCAAGTTCCACTGTAATACTGTAACAAAAATAATAAAATAAAATAAATATTTACTTAATGCAAAGTAAAAAGTTGGAGTTCCCTGAAATATTGGACTCAACGTTATTTTCAAATCGTATGGTAGTGACATTAAGTAATTCATCAATTAAGATGAAAGATGAGTTTAATGCTCTTAAATAATCAATAACACTTTCAATTTCCTAATTCAGCGAAACTCATTATGTTAATATATCTTCATTTCATTCAAATTGTTCCTATCTTTAAAACACCTGCTAAGAATATTAAATATCATCATCAAAGTAATTATTCAAACAGTTTAATAAGTTGATAGAAAGCTTTGAAATATATTGCAGCTTATATTTTGTAATGTCAGTGGACATCAAATATATACGTATTTACGCATGAAAGAAATTTCGATTGTTCTTCAAAATTTTTATAAAATATTTCAAATTTAATACATTTATGCATTATTTATTAAAGTATTAGACAAATTGTAGAAATTTTTTTTTAATCATTAATATTTTGATAACTTTGTAACTTGGGTACATTTCTAATATCATTCATTCTATTGAGAATTGAATTGATTTTGTCATGGAAAACTATTAAAAATTTAAAAAAGTGTCTAAAATACTGTAAAAAACCGATAATAAATATTTGTAAGAATTTTCATCCAAAAGTAGTTGAGTTAGTGTAAAAAGGCTTGACATTAAGTAATTATGTCAGTAATAATGATAAGACACTCTTGAAAAATGTTTCGGGGAGTAGTGTTTTTTATGAGCGCTTTTGGGGAAAAACACTACGATATTCATGTGAAGAAAAAGATGTTTGTGAATATCGTGCTGTTGTTAAGTAAAATTTCAGAATACTTGTTAAATAGGTATCTGGAACTATACAGCAGGCAAGTAATTTACATGTCAGCAGTACAGTTCGTTGATATTAGGTATAAAAATCTCACTTTTGGAAAATATGAGGTTTATTACTTCATTACTTCAAGCTCTTCATTTAGAGTTGTAAATAGTAAAAAATGAGAAAGAAAAATGAAAACAATTCAATTCTTCTTTTAGTTCGTCATTTTATATTTATGTATATGTATTACATTATATTTATATATATATATGTATGATCTAATATTACGTTTGTTTTTCTCTGGATATATCAAAAGTCGTAAGCGCCGCTGCCGTTTTGTGTTTTCATCCAAACGTTGCATCTAGTACTTAGTTACCAGATTTCTATACAAATCAAAAACTTGAAAATGATAGGTTATGTAAAAATGTACAGGAAGTAGGCTGGAATTAAAAAAAAATTAATTTGATAATTAGTGCGAGAATTATAAATTTCTAAATTTATAGAAAAAAACTATCATGATACCTCTCTGCAGCTCGAAGACGTGATGAAAGAAAATATTTGTATGGACGTGCTGAAGAAGTGCAGTTGATAATTTTTTTTTACATCAGGTAATCTTTTATTTCGAGACAATTAACAAACTTACGAAATATTTTTATTTAAAATTATGTTATATATGTATAGTTTATTAACAAAATGTTAAAATATCATGCAAAATAACGATTTAAAAACAACTAATGAGGTGTGTTCAGCAAGAGGATTTGTTGAGTGCATCGAGCAGAGGGTATAGCCTTCTAATATGATTGATTTGAAAGAAAAAAAACTAATAATTAAAAAGAAATCCGATCAGTGACGTCATATGGATGCTCGGAGCAAACTTCGTGATTTAGATACTTAAAAATGAATGCTTTCACTCGAATAAACCATAGCCATAACTCAAGTAGCGTTTTTCTTTTCCTCCGCGACTCTTGTGCGGCCTTCGATTTTGATTGGCTGTCGCTGATCACATGAGTAAATGGTTGCCATTTTGGTGACTAGTTTGAGCGGTGAAGTATCATTGCGATCGATCTGTAATTTCCATTTTTGTTTATTTGTTTCATACTTTTAAATTAATCATGACAGTTTATTGAGCTTTTGGTTGTTCTAATAAGTCAAAACCAGGCTTTAAATTATATCGTTTACTTGTAGAGGATCTCAAAAAAGAACAACGGAATGTATGGTTGCATAAAATAGGCAAATATAAATGGACTCCAAACGAAAACAGCAGCTTATGCGAAGAAAGTTTAAAATTAATTTATTTATTCAGTTGTAGAGGTTTAACAAATTTATTCATATGAAAATAGACTACAAATATTGATCTTAACTTAAATATTTTTTTTCGTTAGAAATCTTTACAATTAGATTTAAATAGAATTTATGAGTGTTTTTGTAGACAGTTGAGTGTTTTGTAAAATAGTGTAAAATTTTTATTTGAAATAATTTTTTTGAAAAATTATTTATTAAATTGAAATAGTTACGACACATTATAAATACTTACCTAACATGCCTCTATCATAGTGAATCTATACAAATTAGATAGCTTTAACTGTTATTTTTGTAATACCAATTAGATGAGGGTAAAATAATTCTCAAAAAAACATTATTGTTGCTTAAGGGAACTTATTGGTTTAATATTTATAACATGTTTTATATTCTAATTGGCAAACACATTTTTATTATTTAGTATTTTAAAATTTGAACAGCGATTTTTCGATTTTGTTATTCGCATCTAAAATTTTAATTAAGATTCCATTTTACATTTAATTAATTGTACTTAAAGTTTTAGCAATTGTTTATTTATTAAACACCAAATAACAATTGGTATTAATTAAGAAGAAAAAGATTTGAACTATTACGAAGAAAAAAACTTTTTCTTTGAAAACTGTTAATAATTTCCATAATGATATAAATCACAATACTCCGCTTTGAACAACATAAAAAAAAAACTGACTGCAAAAAATTTCGAAGAGTCTAGCGAAAAAAAATTATGGCAAATTATAAAAGGGAAATAAGAAAGTTTTAACTTAAAGATAAGGTATCATTTTCACTGAATAGAATTAATATAAAATGCATAATTTCAATAGCATAAAAAAATTAAAAGAAGAAATAGTAAATATTTCAGTTATCTTCAAGAAAGTGGTGTTTTAGAATAAAAACTCCGTATTTCTACATTCAGAATTGCAGTCACCAAAATGGCGCCGTGTCGCTACTTAATTTACGTATTCAGGGCTTTAGGATAAGCAAGAAAAACCTATTTAAATTTTTAAAAAACATGATAGAGCTGCATTTATTGAAAACTATATTTATGAATTAAATTTATTTTTAATCAAACAATTACGGACATTATTCTACGGTGAAAAATTAAATATTTCTTACAAAATATATATATTCTTTTATTAAATGCAAAATTTTACATTTATTATATATGTCCTTCTTTATAAATCTAATGCTCTAAAACTTTTGCTATAAAATTTATTTGAAAATTTTATTCGTATTCTTCATAAAATATTTATGAGTAAAGTATTTATCTGTTAAAATACTTAATTACATAATAAAATAACAATAAATAGAATGTTTTAGTGTCCTTAGTCATTCATTGGTTCCTTTCCTGGCCTTTTTCTCAGCTCACAACTGAATCTGATTTTTTAAATTCACAAGATGTATTGAATATATTTTTAAAATTCATTACTGAAAAATAATGCTTCAACATTTGCCTCATAAATATGCATTTTTAATCTTTTTTTCATCTAAATTTAAGCACTTTAGATTTTCTTGCAAGAACACTTTTTACTGCAACAATAATTACTATTTTAATTGGTTTCACAAATTATTGTGTTTAAGAAGAATCTTAATACAGTTTGAGTTGACTATCTATTAAAAATTTAGTTTTATATAATGTCATAAATTTATTTATTGCATATGTTACTCAGCTTTTTAGAAAACACACGCTATGAAGCTAAATTATGAGTAAAGTTTCAGTTCTAGACAGTAATTTGAATTTATTTTAATTGAAATCTTCCAAAAACATTTTAAAAGTTAGATCTGCTTGTGCTGAAAGATTCAGGTTACTTTCAAGCGAGTTTATGAAGTTTACTTTTACGACCGAAAACCTTTTTCGCCAAATCCAATCATTCTTCATTTAATAACTTTCGAGAGTACCTCTTCAGGATATTTGAATGTCCTAAGCAACTTTTACTGTCCTTTTTTTTCTCTCTTTTGCTCGCCAAGCTTTACTTCATTTATATTTTATGCCATCCTTTTCTTCCCAACAGTTGCGCCTGCTTGGCACATAATCACCCTCTCTACGTGTATGGCCTATATATTTCTGCTCAGATAGGGCCAAGAGTCTTAGTTATCTATTACATTCTCTAGCTAAGAAATTAGAATCTGAGATTAACACAAAAATGTAATGTTCTGTTAAAAATATGTTAAAATTTAATGTTAAAATACGCAGAAAGTAAAAGTTTATATTTTATTATAAAGCTAAGTGTTAACATGTTAATATATATATATATATATATATATATATATATATATATATATATATATATATATATATATATATATATACATATATACATATATATATATATATACATATATATATACATATATATATACATATATATATATATATATATATATATATATATATATATATATATATATATATATATATATATATATATATATATAAACTTTTACTTTCTGCGTATTTTAACATTAAATTTTAAAATATTTTTAACAGAACATTACATTTTTGTGTTAATCTCAGATTCTAATTTCTTATGTATATATATATGCCGATCTCAGTTTTCTTGACCTTGAGCTCTGGGGTGCAGGGTGAGATGTTCCGGTTAGGTGGTCAGCCAACCACAGAACCCCCAGTTCTCAAGCATGCTTGGTCCTCATTTATCGACCCACTGGGACAACGTTGAACACAGAATAAAACATAAATTGAAATCTATGAAGCGAGTAGCTAATTCAGATGAACTTACATGATTTACGTTGTTACCTCAATTTGCGCTTTTGTTTTTATATTTTGTAATCTGACAATCTTTTTACAAAAATATTTTAAAACATTCTTTAAAAATTTTCCGTTCATGTAAGTTCATTTGAATTCGCTACTCGCTTTATAGATTTCGTTTTATATTTTATTCTGTTTCTTCTTTATATTTTATTTTCTATTTTTACGTGATATTTTCTTGATGTTTTTCTTGATGTGCTCTATTTTATTTGTCGTAAATTTTTTGTAAATTTTTTATGAGTTATCCTAACACAATTGTATTGATATTGTATATTTTGTTTTGGCTATATTGTTGCAATATTATAAAGTGCTCCTTCTTGCGGATATAATCGTTTGAGCTGATGAAAAGATTACATCTTTTATTTTCCGGTGTTTACAGAAAAGTTTTAAAAATAGTTTGCTTTGTCCAAAAAAAGGTGAATCAGAGAGAGAGTAAATATAGCTAACTTGTAGAGAGGACACTTTGTGAGTTTATAATATGGGAGTCATTTAAAATTAGTTTTATATTAAAAAGTGAATTTCAATATGTTAGAGTATTTCTATCAGTAACAAGAAATATAAATATTTTCTCAATTCACTAAATTTTGCATCCTTAAGAAGTATTTTTCATTATAATATTTATTTCCATTTTTTATGGTATTTTTTGCTTAAAATACTCACGAGGAGTGAGAAAATTATGCATCAGGCATATTTTATTTTTAAATTATATCCTAAAACTTTTATAATATATGCGTAAAATATCATTACTTAACCTTGTCCCTAACACACATCTCAACCTTCTTAAACAACTTACTATGTTATGAGAGTTTTGCAAAGAAAAATGCATACATATTCTAATTTTGTATGACTGTCTACTTGAATATGCACTATCAATATTCTTAGAATAATTTGTATATTTTGTTACACATATCATTTTTTATATGTCAGATTTAAATAATACTGTCCATAAGTACAAAAAATACCAATAAAATACTATATATGACTCTAATTGAATAAAATATTACTTTCAGGTAATGAAAAACACTCTTTTCTACAGGGCAGTAAAGTTTAATAGCAAACATTTCTTTTAGGGTCAATAAGCTTAATTTTACCGGAAAAATCTGTAATATCCTCCCAAGTTTTTTCCAAAAAAATTTTAAACTAGTAAAAAGTTTTGGATTTGTATAAAATGTATAATATACTTAACTTTTATTAAAGTTTAATAAACGAGATAAAATAGTTTTTCATCTCTTGCAAAAAAACCTCGATTTGTGATTACTGTTCTTACCTAAATTGCAGTTATTGGGGACAGTAATTACCTTAAGTTCAATAATTACTTTACAATTTGAGAAACTTTTAACATCTTTGAGTCATTTGGTTATGCGATTACATATGTATTTCCTCTTTTGTCCGATTTCAAGCAACAGTAAAAGAAAATTATTACTTAACAATACTAAAATTGTTAGTAACCATGAGAATGCTAAAGTTTAAAAGTTAAGAGCAAATACATGACTCATTAATATCTTTCAGATAAAGTTAAAATAATCTATTTGAAAGTGTGTAGATGGTTATGAATACTACCGGATTGATAGTTGTGTAAATATAGCTGAAATCTGTTCTATGTTTAAACTGTAGTTTGATTTAAAAAATCAAAGTACTAATTTTGGAATCTAAAACTAAATATCTAATTTTTTTTCAATTTTTAATTGCATTATTATTCATTTGTTTTTTTTAACTTTTGATTGGAAGTTTACATGTCAATTTTGTGTTTCTTTTTGACGCTTATTAAGGATTGAATAATTTAGAATTTTTGCACTATTGATTTAAGCTATAATTTTAACAGCGTTGGTAGGGTAAACTAACCAGTGAAGGAACACTTAAGCTTCGCTTGCCTTTTAAAAAATCATATTAATTTCAAAATTCGTAATTTTAGTTAAATGGCAGTGTCAACATATTTGTTACTCACTGCAAATTATGTAAAAAAATTTTAGAGAACTTACATAATATTGTTTTAAAGTTTTGGAGGTTCAAATAGCAAGTAGTAAGAAGACCAAGTGAAGGAACAGCTCTTACCAGTGAATGAACACCCAGTAAAGGAACACTTAATTTTGGTTATTTTTTAATGCTCTTTATGAATTAATAAGCCTCACACATATTTAAAAACAAGCCTATTCTTGAAATTATAACATATAACTACTTGGAAAATGTTAACTTTTTTTTTTTGTAATCATGAATTGAAAATTAAAGTGTCAACATATTAACACATACTGTTCATTGGCTGGGAAATCTATGCCCAGTAAAGGAACATGCCTGTTCCCTCACTGTTTAGAAGTTGTTTCTCGTATTTTTAACATACTTTTGATGCGGAGCATCACTGAAGGTACAAAAAAGGTAAAGTTTATCTTTTATTTTCATTAACTTAGAAAAAAAAAAGTAAAGGAACACTTGTTCCTTCACTGGTTTTTCATCGTTTGGTGATCCAGTGAATAAACACCCCCTTATCTCAGTACTTTATTATGCTATGATGCTTAAAAAAAATAAAACGTAACTTCAATAACTATATTTTGAATTCTCTTTATCACAGTGAGAAAAATAAAACTATTACATGCAATTAATTCCTCTATAAACATATAAATACAAACACTCACCTTATCATTTTTCAAAGAAACAAGATGTTACAGAGATAATAACAAATTTAAAAATTTTTCCAGAGAGGTCTATTTGACCAGGTAATCCAAAACATTGCTAGATGACTTCCTATTGTTTGGCACTAAGCTATTGTTACCAATCAATCTAAAGAAAAACTTTCAAATTCTTATTTTTAATCAATATATATGAAATGTTCCTTCACTGGGTAGTGTTCCTTCACTGGTTGGTTTACCCTACCTACATTTAGTAATTTTGATTTTTTTGTCAGTTTTTACTTAAATGTTATTTTGGTTACTTTAACGGAAACATAATCATTTTTGCGCATTATAGAGATTAGCAACTTGTTGACATGGCTTATTTGATGAAACACAACTCAACTACAACCTAACTCCAATGCCCATTACCTAACAAAGAGTCTAGCTATATTGTCCAGTTAAATTTTTTACGGTTTTGAAACCATGCTAGTCGCGAAAGTTTAAAAAGCCATATAGTTTTGTAATCCTGATATTTTAAATATATTAGTTTTAACTAAACTAATTGTAAATGGTTTAAAAACTGTAAAAGTAAAACATGTTCTTTACCGTCAACTTTACGGTTAATTGAATTTACAGAAAGCTGCTAGCTATATTGCCGTAATTTTAGAGTGAGAATATATATTCTAATAGTGTACTTGTAATTTGATAAAATATAACTTTTAATAAAAAAATATGTAAAATATATTAAATTAATAATTTAAAAAGTGAGAGCTCATTAAAAAATGTTATTTATAATAATCGATTAGATAAACATTTTACTCTTAAAAATTTAACCATTGCATATTCATAAATTCGAAACAAATTACAAACTTTACTATCACTTATGAATATAAACAAAAATCCTTAGAATAAGAAATTGCAAAGTTAACAAAGTAACTATACCCAGCCCCTATGTATAAGCGCCCCCAAACTTTAATCGAATTATTTTGTATTCAATGTAAGGGATCAATTTCCAGATCTGAATGCAGTTCCAAATTGAGAATCGCGATTCAGGAATCGTTTCTATTTAAGTGCATCAGCAATTGTTAATTCACTGCTTTCATCAAGTTAACACTCTGTACCCATAAAGGACTTCCGCAATCCAGTTACTCTTGCGGTTGCTGAAATAAATGCTGCGAACGGATTCCGAGGAAACCAATCATTCCGAGAAGCATTCAGTGAATTCTGAATTGTTATTTGCTTTTTTGTGATCAAACGTGAGCATAGAGAATAATGCTTGGTTCTAAAGCAAAGTGAATTCGCGAAAAGGGTGAAAGTGGAGCAAATATACATTTTAAATTTTTTTTATAATTATCAGGCTGCGTCTCCTGAGTAAAGTGAATAACTGTTATTTTTATAATAATGTGAAATAGTGCCTCTACTAAAGCAAAACTGGAACAAACGTTTATTTAACTGTTTAAGCATCTGTCGTTTGCTGTGTTTTGAGTAAAGTGAATAGTTGTTATTTTTGAAATAAAGTGAATCAGTGCCTCTATTGCAGGACGAAACTGGAGCAAATATTTATTTAAGCATTTAAACTTTTGTTTTAATTATTAGGGCTGTGTCTTTATTAAAGTGAATAATTATTATTTTTATAATAATGTGAAATAGTGCCTCTACTAAAGCAAAACTGGAACAAACGTTTATTTAACTGTTTAAGCATCTGTCGTTTGCTGTGTTTTGAGTAAAGTGAATAGTTGTTATTTTTGAAATAAAGTGAATCAGTGCCTCTATGGCAGGACGAAACTGGAGCAAATATTTATTTAAGCATTTAAACTTTTGTTTTAAATATTAGTGCTGTGTCTTTATTAAAGTGAATAATTAATATTTTTAAAATAAAGTGAACCACTGCATTCATTTAAGGTCGATAAAGGGGCAAATGTTTATGTCTTAGTGGCAAATATTCTTAGTTTGAGTATTGAATAAAGCGATTAGTTGTTATTTTTTAAGATAAAGTTAATCAGCGAGGCTACTGAACTGTGAAGCTGGGATGAATATTTATTCTAAAATTTTATTTTAATTATTAGGCTGTGTCTTGAGTAAAGTGAATAATTGTTATTTTTTAAAATAGAGTGAATCAGCAGCATCTATTGAAGGGCGATATAGGGGCAAATATATATATTTTTTGTTTTATTTTAATTATTAGGCTGTGTCTTGAGTAAAGTGAATAATTGTTATTTTTTAAAATAGAGTGAGTCAGCAGCATCTATTGAAGGGCGATATTGGGGTAAATATATATATTTTTGTTTTATTATAATTCTTAGGCTGTGTCTTGAGTAAAGGGCATAATTGTTTCTAAAAAATTATCTGAACGTTATTCAAACATCTGAATATGCGTAACTAAATTCCGTTTTTGTTTAAAAAAAATACATGGATTTGCTTTGCTCATCAACGACTACTGCCCGCCTTTTATAAAGTTATAGAATTCTTGTCAAAAATGAAGTCCTCCAGTACTCATTAAATGTCTCAGACAAATATGTTAGCCAAGTAAGAAACAAAAACTTAATAAAAATCTATCATAAAATCTGAAAACATCAAATTCTGAGAAGGTGTTTTCAATTTTCATATGATGCTTGTTTTCTGTAAAGCCATGTATGCTTATAAAATAATCTAGTTTTCATTTTTAAAAGACTTCGGAAATCAAAAAAAAATAATGATAATCAAAATTCAAAAAAATATTTTAATTTTTAAAGCATTATAAAAGAAAAAGAAAACAGAAATTCTAAAATTTTTATTTTAAAATTAAAACATACAGTTTTAAAAAAATCATAAAACATTTTACATGAATATGTATTTTTGTCTTATTTTCACAGCTAATTGCTTTGTTTGCTTAAACTAATTTTTTAAACACGAGCATCATCATAAAACAAATAGTTATGAAACAAAATATTTATTTTAAAAATAACTTATTATTAAACTTTTTAACTGAAGAATATTAATCATTTATGCGTTATACAGGCATTAATTTATTGTAATCAAGTTTTTAAAATGCAATTTTTTTTTCAATAGTATTGCGCCAAAATTGGAGATGTTGCTCCTTCCGTCGCCAAGAATGTTGATGCCAAACATGTTGTTGCCAATCAATACGTCCCAATAGGAACAGTGGCGCCTCTTTACCCTCTTCACCTCCTTACACCATCACATGGTTTTATACGGAGAAGAAATGGAGAACAAGTATATGTCCCCATCTTCTTCCTCCACTTTATCTTTTTGTATTCTCTAATCCTTCTTTTGAGTGTTCTGATTGAATTCTTTGATTATACAGATTAATTCCTCTCAAGGAATTTTTATATTTAATTTCTGAAGGGTACTTCAAAGATAAAGAAGCAATGAGACTTCAAAATATTCTGTAAAAGTTTTAATTGCTTAATCCCTTGATACATGATAAAACTTTTAAAAAACACATTCAATGAACACTGTTTTTAAACGATGCGTGATTAAAAAGATCCAAAAATTATAAAACAAATGTTATATTTCACAAACTCTTTTTGTGTGTTTATTCTAATATTATTGTTTTAGATTTTCAAAGCTGGATTGAAGATATCTTAATTTAAAAACGAAATCACAGCAACATAATGTCAAATTAGACGTTGAAATTTTAAAAGTAAGTATTTCGTATTATCATCAGTACTACATAGTTTTTTGTTACTTTTATAATAAAATATGCAAGTTTTTAGTTCAAAAATGTTCATTTTTTATTAAAACGTAGAGAGGAAATTAAACTAGAAGCATTGTTACAATGATATGAAAGTATATTTCAATATTTTTGAACTATAACACGAGATAAAAAAATTCTTTTCTTATTACAAAAATAATAGCAAGTCTTCACTATAATCGTATATAATTTCCTTAAATAAGAAAGAATAGAAGATAGAATAGAAGAAACCATCAATTTTTCAGGCTCTTTTCTTATTACAAAACTAATAGCAAGTCTTCATTATAAACGTGTATTGTTTCCTTAAATAAAAAATAGAAGATATGATAAAAGAAACCATCAATTTTTTAGGTTCTTTTATTATTACAATACTAATAGCATGTCTTTATTATAAACGTGTATTGTTTCCTTAAATAAGAATTAAAAACTAGAAGATAGGATAGAAGAAACCATCAATTTTTTTAGTTTCTTTTCTTATTACTAAACTAATAGCACGTTTTTATTATAAACGTATATTGTTTCCTTAAATAAGAAATAAAAATAGAAGATAGAAAAGAAGAAACCATCAATTTGTTTTGTTTCTTTTCTTATTACAAAACTAATAGCATATCTTCATTATAAACGTGTATTGTTTCCTTAAATAAGAAGAAAAAAATAGAAGGTAGGATAGAAGAAGCCATCAAAGAACTTATACAAATTTCTGCAAAAACTTAACAAGATAAATAAATGTTATGTATCTACAAATGACCCAAACATGTCCGGTATTTCAAAATGTCGTTTAACATATTGCGTGATATAAGTACATTTGATAATCTTTGACGCATTACAAGTGTTAACTAAAATTAACTTATACAATCTAATGTAAAAACTTAGCAGAATAAACCAATTCACTTAATCTCCAAAACATGTTCTTAGTCCTGGAATTGTTCATGTTTTCAAAATATCGTTTAACATGTTGTATGATAAAATTTTATTTCAACAACTTAGATACATTTCATAAATCGTGTGATATCCTTTCTTCCTTTTCTATAAGCAAAATAATGTCATTTTCACTATATGCTTTTATCGCTTCAGTAGATGAGCCATTAAAATTGAGTCATAGAACGTGAAGATCCAATCATTACATCAAAAGTTAATCAGGGTGGTCCGTTTTTATTTTGAGCACTGAACAAAGAAATATTCTGCTTTATTTATATAGATTTTTCTGAAATTGTAATTTTACACTGAGTAAAGAAAGTGCAGCCGAAACTACCAGTTAAAATTTAAAGTGTTTACAGCTTGATGAATGATTTTTGAAAAGTAAAATATATTTTACGTTTGATAATGGGTCATTGCGTGTTTCTTAATCAGTATAATATTAGTGCAGCACGATTTTGATTATTCATAGAATTGCTGTTTAAGATTACTTTTACACATAAAAATCTCTATTTGATAATACTCGGTGTCCGCACCCTAGAGAAATGCCACCCACACTTCAATTAGACAGTGAGAAAAAAATATGGTATTAACTACCAGAATATGGTAAAATTTACCATGTTTCTGGCTCTATGAGAACACCAAAAGGATTGTAATCTTCACAAAAGCACTTTGGTAATGATTTTAGAAAAACTACCAAAAAATATGGTTTATAATATCTGATAAAATTTGGAAATTTTGTTGTGAGAGCATGGCATGAAAACGATTTGTTCGGGGAAATTTACTTTACAGTTATGTATTTTATTATGAAATGTGTGGTAATAAGAACAACAATTTTTGAAAACCGAAAGTTACGGTAAACCATTTAAACGGGAAAGTTACGAAATAACTGGTTTAAATATCTTTGTTTTATTAACCAGAATTATTATTATTGTTTACCAAAAATGTCATAAACGATAATTTTGCCATAATATTATTTTCCGCATGGGAAGCATTCACTACTGTTTTTAAAATAGTTAAATAGTTCATTCCAATGTAAATGATGTATATGCATTTGAATATTATTGAGGCATGATATAAATCGTATGATAAAATATCTTCCTTTTGATATCGAAACTTGATCATCACTATAATTTCTAATAACTAAGTCTTTAATCACTATTAACTTCATTATAATCTTTAATTATTTACCAATATAACTTTTAATCCCTTTAAGAAAGAGATGAAATGAATGAAAAAAGTTCCGAAAGCAAAAGCACAAATTTTTTTCATTATAAGAATTTTTAACAACCTTCACTATATAGGAATGTTTTCGACGCTGAACATGGTGTGACAAAGTCTATTTAGAAACCTATGATACACAGTAACATGTGTTATAATGAAGAAATAATATACTTAGGGCTATAAATAAATAAAGCTCAATATTGTGAACAAAGCACAAATAAAGCCACGAAACATAAATACTATAGTCCTATGAATAAGAACCTCTTTTAGTGTCAAAACACTGTCTAAGTATACATGTAGATGCAGAAAAATTGCATTATTAATATCTGGAGTATTTAACCAAATATCTTGTCAATGAAGTCTTATACTTATTGGACAAATTATATGAACCCTTAAACTTTAACCTCAAGAACATGCAATATATCTTTAAAATAGTACCTTGATTTATGGGAATCATTTTACACTGTGAAGAAACTAGTAACGTAGTGATTACCTTTCGAATATACCATTCTTTTTAAATGTTTAGAAATGTACGTCTGTATGTATTTGCATTGTATGCATTTTATTTTAATTTTTAGGTCTTGAACACCTTGGGATCTCTTCCTAGGCCCCTACATCTGTTTCCTATATCCCTTCCTTGGTTTGATTATCTTATTCAAGCTTGTTTTTCATCCCCCATTTTTTTATCTAACTTGTTAGTAGTTTTTCTTCTGGATCTCTATGTGACATACTCTCTTTCTGTATTTCAGATCAGTGTAAGGTTTTTGCTTATAGAAACCAAACTGCAGTATTTCTAAAGCAAAACGCAATGTAAATAAAGCACACATGAAAATACATCAATTGACACCTTACCACAGTGTCTATTCTACAAACAAGAACCTTCCTCAATGTCTAAACATCAAGCGAAGGTGGAGTGACAAACACGTGTAAAGTGGTTTAACCAATAAGGACAGAGGAACAAGTTTGAATAAGGAAATAAAGATGAGGAAATAAGAGACAACTGAGAGGGGATTTGGTGCAAACCCTAGAGTGCAACAGAACCCTGTTTTTATTATTGTGTGCTGTAAAAGGTGCAAGGAAAGGTTTATTATTTCATGTTATAATTATCGTTTATAACTGGATGTGTATTGCTTCACATCTGTTTGTCTCTTTACTTGTGCTTGTCCATTTATGTATATTTATTTGTGGTTTATTCACGTTGTTTTTTGCTTTAGCCCACAAAGCGCAAATTATTACCATTTCCTTCGTTTTGATGTAGTATTTCCGTTTAATTTGTGTTTTATTCAAACGATGTTTGTGATGAGAGATTCTCCTCTTCTTTTAACAAAACAGCAATATGACTTTTTATCGTTTCCACAAATTTATGTAAAAGAAATGAAAAAAAATCTAACTTGAAGAAACCATTAACTTTTTATCAAGGAAGAACTTATACAATCTGAATACTTCCTTTATTATAATTGAGAGCATTCGTGTCTAGCATTGCGTGATTGGTTTTATTGTAGTGTAGGTTAAAAAGAACATAATTTCTGAGCAAATAGAACATCTCTATAAAAAAATCAATGCCTGCTCTCTTATGGCTTTGCTTAATTGACCACAGCTATGTATTATTTATGAGCAATTAAGTGGATAATAAAAACTATCATGAGAGTTGCAAGTTTGCTGAATAATAGCACGAAAATGGTCAATCAGTTGATCTTCTTTTTTGCTTAATGATTACTTATTGAAACAAAAATGATGGTTAAAAGAAAAGTTTTAAGAAGGGAGTTCTTGAAAGAAATATGTAGTTTTCTTCAAATTGTAAATGGAAGACTTCAGAAAATCAGTCAAAAATTAATGTGTTTTCTTCTTAGACCAAGACTGCTGTTTTGGACTCTGTAAAAATAGACCTCTTCCTGTTTTTTTTTCGACATTGATCAATGTATTTATGTAATGGATTAACATTCACTTCCGTATGCTTGTAGTTTTAAGCCTAATGCAGAAAACTAGGAATCTTTGGAGTTTTATATTACGAAGAACTTCACTTTGAAGTATTTTTGAGAAAAAACATCTATGACATAGCGTAAAAAATTACAATTCATCATTCGAAAATTGCTATTTCGTTCCTGATGTTTATTTATTTTTAATTTTAAAGCGTAAAGTATTTAAATGAAACTTAAGATTTAAATATCTAAACTGTGTAAAATTAGGATAAATGGTACTAAAAAATTAAACATTTATTAGCCGAACAGTCAAAATAACAGTAACAATAAAATTTTCTAACTAAAAATGTGAAATTCTACAGTATTCATATGAATTACATAAAATGGTAAATTGCAAAACCCTTCTATGCATAGTCATTTTATGCAGTTATAACATGAAAAACACCATGCGTAGTCATTTAATTAAATGATGAATTGCTAAAATTTATGATGCATTATCCCTGCGTTATGTAGGGATTGCAAATATCTCTCACGCACAAACTATAAATGTAAATCTATATAAATAAAGCGGAATATTTCTATGTACATGTGCTTGCACTGTAAACAAATGCACAATTGTAAATATATTCACATCAAATTTGGTTTACATGCGTTCAAAAACATGGCTCACATAACTGTCTAGATTAAAGCTCTCTAATGTAGTCTAAATTGTCTAGTTTAAAGCCCTCTAGTGTAGTCTAAACTGTCTAGTTTGAAACTTGGTTCACGTGCTTCATCCAACAAAAAAAAAATTAAATAAATAAATAAAAATAAATAAATAAAAAAAATATTAAAAAAAATAAAAAATAAAATATAAAGAAAGAAAAAAGAGTTTGTCGAGGAATCTGAGGTTGCCTCCCTCGTATTGCTATTACAAGAAATTTTAAATTACAAAAGCTTTTCAGACTTATGCATTTTATGAAATTATAAATTGAAAGGGCTCGGGATCCTTTTCATATTCATTTCAATAAGAGAAAAATTGCAGAAAGTCTACCCCGTATAGTCATTACAGGGCTGGTGATTGCAAAAATATCTCACCCATGAACTGTGACATAAAATTACGGATTGAAAGCCTCCATCGTATTTTTATTACATGATATAGTAAATTGCAAATTTTTTCCAGGCATGGCCATTTAAAAACTTAGAAAATTGCATAATTCTACCTTGCATATTTATAAAATGATAAAAGTCAGTTGCAAAAGCCTCTTTTAATAGTTATTATGACAACAGAGGTACCAAATCTTTACCTACCACTTTGAATCAGGAGAATATACAGACTAACATTCAAGTGACAGGATTCTAATCTTCAACTCAAATAGTATGTCCTTTATTTTTTGAAATAGTTTGTCCCATATAGATATTTGATGACTAAAAATAGGACAGCATTGTAACAGTCAAGTATGTTTAGTAACTGAACAACTAAACACGAAACAAGTAAACAGCTTTTTTTTTTATAATGAGCAGATTTAGCGTGGCTCAGAGAATTGAGCTTTCGACTCCAAATGAGTTGGTCCGGGTTTGATCTCAGCTATAGCAGTGGCGAATTCTGCACTCGGCTCGCACCGACCACATTGCTGAAATAAAATAATATCAGCTGTAAAAGGATCATGGGTTAAAGTATCCATGCCGTGAGGCTCACCGTGGGAGGTTTTCGTGGTTTTTCTCTTCATATAACGCAAATGTGGGTTAATCCCATCAAAAATCCTGATAATTTTGAACCCAATCCCGAAGACAAAGGAACTACTGGATCAAGTATTGGGAGAAATTTGCCTTCGCGAAGGACTTTTTTATGGAATTAACCCGCATTTGAGTTACATGAAGAGAAAAACCACGAAAACCTTCCACGTTTAGCCTAAGGGAAAGGGGACTTTAACCCATGATTCGTCTACCACTGAAGATTGCCTCTGTAATTTTTACTGTAAGATTTGCTGAATGTCAGTTTTTTTGTTCCGTAACGTGTTTTGGTAGAAATGAATTTTATGGCAACAAAATACTTGCACCTTAAGTGCCGAAAAATTTTACTGTAACTTGATCTGCAATTTTTTAAGTGCAGCTGTTGAATGGTGTTTTATGTTTAAGTGTACCTTCAAATCAACAAAATGGAAGGACATATTACAGATAAATCAAGAAGAATACCAACACAGTGCCACGAGAAGAACAGAATAGATCAAGAAGATCGCCAGCACATTGCAGCAAGAATGCTATAGATCAAGAGGAACGCCACCACAGTGACAAAGGAAGAATGCCATATATATATATATATAAAAATGCAACACAGTGTCACAAGAAGAACGAACGCCAATACAGTGTCACAAAAAGAATGCTATAGATCAAGATGAACGCAAACACAGTGCAAAAGAAGAGTGCCATAGATCAAGAAGAACGCAAATACAATGTCACACGAAGAACGCAAACACAGTGCCACGAGAAGAACTTCATAGAACAAGAAGAACACCACAGAAGCCAATGAAGATGGCGGATATGACAAAATGTTAAAATGAATTGCATGATTTTACAACAATCGGTTGATTTAATAAAAATAAATAAATTTTATTGTGCATTTTATTTTTTTTTTTTTTATTTAAAATTATAGAATATATTAATTTTAATTTTACATTTTTGTTGGAAGAAGTTTTATTTTCATAATATCCTCGTCCATTGTAATAGTTTGTTTCGTTTTATGAGATCGAAATTTAGATAGTATTCCACTACGTTAACGTTGTTAATTTAAGAGTCTTTGAAAAATATCTTATTTTCATTCACGTAATTTTGACATTTCTTCACGGGCGCATGAGCAATCACTTCAAATTTGATGTACGGAAGCGTAGTAACGTATAAGTGCGAAATCACCTTAATGGTTCAGTGTCTCGCTTTCATCCGGCTATATGTGGCTCAAATCTAAGTTTGTTTTACGAACGAAAAAGCTTTGTGCTCGTCTCTGGCTTCCAGAATTAATTCAACATGATAATAGCGTGGAAGTTCAGTTATTAATCAATGACTTGAAAAGATTGTTCATTATAGATAATAAATAAGTTAAATAAACGAATTTGAGGGAAAAAACGAAACTAATATGAAATAATAAATAAATCAAGTAATCGAGAAACACACCCATAATAAGATTACAAATTATCTATTTATTAAAATACTCGTTAAAGTGTTGCTTGTTTCTCAATTTCAACAAACTCAGATGTGATAAATCGATAGCTGTCAGAAAAATCTGCTTGAAGCCTAATGTTAACTTATTACTTAATAATTCAATCAGTGAAAATGTAATTATAGAAATATGTTGTTTGAATACTTGGAAAACTATTGATATTGTGATTCGCTTAAACCATGATCAGTAAACTGTGATTTAGTTATTAAAAATTATTTTTACTTTTTAAATATATTTTTAAATAAACTACTAAGCAAACAGTAAACTATTTAGATGAAAATATATACATATATAAGATATTTTTGATAAAAAATTAAATTGTCTAACAAATTTACTGTTTTTCTAAATTAATATATATTTGTTTTTGTATATTTGGTATAATAAAAAAAATGTATATAAAAATAACTATCAACACTGTGATACAGCAAAAAAAATTTTAATTTTTTTTATAAATAAAATGCTAAAATAGAAGTCAGTTTACCCTATAGTTCACAGGGCAAAAAACTGTAGAATTAAACATTTTTAACTGGTATCCTTGATAAATCATACCATCAATACCATAAAAAATTGTTCTACCACAAATGAGGTAATCCTTTTCGGTCAACCAGAAAAATGAAGAACCTTGTTCGACCACAAGAAAAATGGTCCTTATTCGCTCGTAAAAAATATGATCTTCGCTCAACCACAATTAAGGTTGTCTTTATTCGACCTTAAAAAAATAAGTCTTTGTTCGACCACGATAAGGTAGCATTTGTTTGACCATAAGCATTTGTAAAGATGGCCTTTATTCGACCACAAAAATGTGGTCAAATAAGGTAGCCTTTGTTTGGCTGCAAAAAATGTCATTCATGTCCTATAACAATTAGTTTGGGAATCAGAAAGCAATCTCAGATAGATTTTGTTTATAAAAGCTTGAAAAATTATCTAACAACAAATTAATATTGATTGAAGATGATAATACACAATCTTAGTTTTATTTAGAATAATTTATTGGGAAATTTGCCTAAATCTTTTTTCAAAATTTTTTTTATCGATATAAATAAGAAGCTTTTCTGGCGTTAGTTTTACTCAATAATAAGAACAATTAAAACTGTAATGAGTGATTAGAGAATGAATTAATTAGAGAATGATTTATTGCATATATTGGCGACTAAAATAGTGAGAAAAAGATAAAACGAGTTATCTTTTGCAGATTTAAAGAGCCGTCCAGATGGCCGAGCGGTTAGCGTGCCTGACTGCGAAGCCAATGGCTGCGGATTTGAATCCCGCTCAAGGCTTGAATTTTTCTCTCAGTGAACGGGTATCTATGAACCATATCCATCCTTATGAACGGGTATCTGTGGCAGCGTGGCGTGTGTAATGTTGCTCACCACCGTGACTTTGGTCACAAGGTGCTCACCAGGCAACGCCAAATGAGTAACGTTTCCAGCACCTTTCATGGCAAGGAACGATAAGTTCATAAGTTTGATTTGCATTACATAAATGACGAAATAGCATTGCATTTTTAAACTGCGTCAATGAGTAAAATTTTCAGTATGAAAAGACAAAAAAATAAATCATTTATAAAACTATAAGACTACAAGGAAATCAAAACTGGTATTTCCAGTTATTATTTCCAAAACATTTTATTAATTACAGATATATCGTTAACAAACTAACAATAACCTAAACTAAGAATTTCACTTTTAACGTTTTGTGTTAGCTTAAACGTTTCAAAGTTACAAACAATTATTTTTTTTTGGTCATTATTAGCTCTTTATCTCCTTTATGAGTTTTTTAGTCACAATTTTATTCATATATACAGGGTTATTCATAATTCCCTCCGGGATTTCGTTGCGTTATAGTAAAAAAAAACGTTATACTAAAAAAAAAAAATTATTCCGAAAGTATTCAAGTTTTAATTTAAGCAGTTGCCGGTCGATGGCAGTAACATGTACCACTGAAGCCAGTTGCAGTAAATATAAGGTTGTAGTAAACAGAGGCAATTATGAATGACCCTGTATATATATATATATATACAGGGTGATTCTAAAAAGATGGGTAAAATTTTAGGAAGTGATAGTGCACATCCAAGCAAAAAATTTTTATCAAAGAATGCATGGTCGAAAATAAAACGCAAAGGTGCTGGCGCGTTTGGAAAGTTGTTAGATGCAAACGTCTTATGTATGAGACTCCCATTGAATCTGCAGAAGAACCTGTCGCCAAGCTTTCGGCCGCTACAGGGAAAGTTCGTGATACACCTGGTGTGTTTCAGAATGTTCGCCTATCTTTTCTTAGCCGTTGTACTACGTGCATAGTCGCTGCCGGCCACTGTTTTGAACATTTATTGTAATCACATGCCATTAAATTTGCTTTTATAACTTAACTTCATCGTTCCTTGTGTGTTTTTGCCTCATTTAAGAACATAAACTTTGACGCCCTCTAGCGGTTTTGCGTTTTGTTTTCGAATATACATTCTTTGATGAAAATATTTGCTTGGGTGTGTACTATCACTTCGTAAAATTTTGCCCTATATATATATATATATATTAATATTCGTTTAACTTACTCGAATTTGAGTTGAGTTTACAATTTACTACAAAGTAACATGTGAAAGTTGAGATTTGATGGTTATCTGAATTAAAAAAATAACACTAAGCAAAGATAATTTGCTGATTTTTTAGCGAAAATTCAACAGAAAAGAAATTTTTATTGCTTTATTGTATCAGTATCACTGTGCACTTGTATTAGTATCAATGTATATTTGTTAGTATGTATGTATGTGACTATTCAATATGAATATGTTATAAGTTACTATTCAACAGTAATCACTGTTTTGTACCTATTCTTTTTACTAACTACCAAACGAATGAATCGGAAATGAAACTGTCTTATACATTAATCATTACATTACAACCATCCAACACAGAATATTCACAGAATTCCCATTTAGTTAATTCATTTTATCCAATGACAGCGAAAATATTACATCTGTTTCGATTATCCAATCACTTATTTTATTTTATAACCGTCGTTGAACAGTTTACAACTACTAATGTTCAACTCCGTAGCCTTATAATTTTGAACCTATCCATAAGATAAGGAAACTCCTTGATCAGTACCCTAAGAGGTGTTGATCTGTTAAGGGAACATGGAGGACTTTGTAACTCGTCAGATTTAATGTGCATCGAACACCATTTACTACACGGAGAGTCTTCTGTCGGGGGGATTGAGCCCACGACCTCTTGGACAAGGGCCCAGTGCCCTGCCAACTAGGCTATCTCGGCCCATCCAATCATTTAAAAAGAACAGGACCTATTTTTCAGAAACAATTTTTGTTTACATCATGGAGTATGAAGCTTGTTGTTGTTGTTTCTAATGCTACTCGCCAATGCCATTAGCCAACGTTAAAAAACAGCTAAAAAATTTAAATATTTGCTTAAATATGTCGTTTAGAAAAACATAAACTCAAAATTGTGTTAAAAATAATTTTAAATTCATTTAATTAAATATAATTATTTAATTTTTAGTTATTTTTAATAATCATTTAAAAGTTGATTGACTTTAATTTTAGTATTTTTTACATATATTTTAGGATATTTTTATAGTGTATTTCTTAACATTTCAGTCATAAATTAAAAGCTCCAAGATTCAAGTAATAAGATATTTATATGCCATAAAACTGTCCAAAAGGTACCGTTTTAACTATTTTATAATGTAGTTAAGAAAAGACGAGTCCAATTACATACTGTTTTGGACAATCACTATGTAAAGGCATCCAAACAGAAAAAATCTTGAAATATTAGTTTTAAGTGATGAAATTGTACCGATGTTGCCGAATATATTTGACGCTGATACTCAAGAAGTTGAATATACAATTTTTTTTTATAGTTTTAGAACATTAATTCGTGTCTATAAAAATAATTTTTAAAAAAAATTCTATGCATTGTAGCAGATAAACATTTTAGAATTGGTACGTAAGAAAAATAAAGAGATAAAAATTGCAGTTATACACTTATTAAAAAAAAAGTCTGGTAAAAATTATCAAAATGTGGTAAAATTATAATGGAAAAATTTACCGCTCTCTGGGAACACCAAAAAGCTTGATAATTTCTGTATATGCGCTCTGGTAATGATTTGGTAAAATAACAATAAACAGCGGTTTTATGAGATGTTATAAAACTTGTTAGTGAAATTTGGTAATTTCATAATGATCCTAGAAACCTGCTATAAAGACCATTTATTCGGACAAATTTATTAAGTTTCGTATTTTTTACTAAATGTTTGGCAATAAGAACTTTAATTTTGAAAACTGTTATCCAAATGAGCGGTTAAAATACCGTTTATTTTGGCTTTATTAATCAAAATTATGAGTTTTTTTTACCAAAAATGTCATTGTTATACAGTACGTTAATTTGACCAGAATTTTTTTTCTCCGCGAAGACAAAAAGGCGGTCACCAAACTCCATTGCTCACAAAATTTTATGGTATTGCTTCCCAACCGCTTCATGTATTTTAATAAATTGTTTTTTTTTTTATCATTAGAAAGTTACTAGTTAAATTTTTATTCATTTTTAATCTACAAAGTAAACTTTATAATTGATGTCAATTTTATACAAACCGTGCAGAAATATGCATTACTTAAGTTTCGTAACTTTTATTTAGTGCATGTAAAATTTATAATGATAGCTCTCATATGCTATGCATGTTTTAAGATAAAGAAAAAATAGCTTTATCCTTAATTTCTTGAACTATCAGCATTTTTTTCTAAACATTCCGCTTCATTACTTGTATGCATAAATTAGTCTTAAACAATAATTGCTGCATATGTCCCTTATGCAATAAAATAACATCCTCTTAATATGTCCCTTTTAAACATTATAATAATGTCCTTTTTAATGCATCTGAAATTTATAAAAATAGCTCTCATATGCTTTTCATGTATCAAAATAAAGAACAAATAGCTTTAATGTCAATTACTTTAACTATGAGTATTTTAATTCTAATCATTCCATTTCATTACTTATATGCATAAATTAGCCTTTAACACTAATTACTGCATATGTCCCTTGTGATAAATTTAAGTCTAGCTTTGGAGTTCAATTTTCGATTAATGACTGCAAGTCTAATTTGTAATCAAATCTTTGATGACTCTCTTCACATGAACACATGAGTCATTTGGTGACTCATGTATCATTAGTTTCCAGTCTCTGGTTTAGAATTTCTAATGAGATTTCATAAGTAACTATTTCTTGATAATTTAGAACAGACAGAGACGATTAGTAGCTTACATTATATGTGTTTTATGAAATTGAAGTGTAAACAGTAATGCCTTTTTTGTAAGATTTTTTATTTGTTCTTTTTCTTTTTTTTTGGACTTTGAGTTATCGATGATGAAGAATGTTCTGCTCCTATTCAAATAAAATATAAGGAATGTTTCTTAAGGTGAGTTACAGTTAAACTTTCTCTAAATTTTAAGGAAAACGTTACCAAAGTGCATATCGACGAACCAAACATTAATATCGTGTTAAAATTAGCATAGATATAAACAACCACACATTAAATTCGCGTAGAATCAGAATAGATATCAACAACAAAACATTAAATTCGCATAGATTCACAAATGGATATAATCAACCAAACATTAAAATAACGTAAAATGGGAAAAGATGAGAGTTATAAAGATATCAACAACTAGAGTGACAAAGATATCAACATCTAAACATTAAAATCGCGCAGTATCAGAATAGACAACAACAACATGAAAAATCGTGAAGAACCGGAATAGATATGAATAAAAATATCAACAACTAAGCATTAAAGTCGCGTAGAATCAGAATAGATATTAACAACCAAACATTGAAATCATGTAGAATCATATGACGGAGACAAATCAATTAATGTGAAAATTCGGAGCATCCCGGATGATTAATGCTTTAAGAAAAAGGAGTAAACAAGAAAAAAGGATGGATTTCGGATCTTGTCTGTGTCTAAAATGATCTTGAATTAAAGATTGATTGATAGAGATAGATAGATAGATAGATAGATAGATAGATAGATAGATAGATAGATAGATAGATAGATAGATAGATAGATAGATAGATAGATAGATAGATAGATAGATAGATAGATAGATAGATAGATAGATAAATAGAGAGATAGATAGATAGATAGATAGATTGATAGATAGATAGATAGATTGATTGATTGATTGGTTGCTTGATTGATTGATACATAATTTTGAGTGCTTACTGAATCAAGTTCAAAGAAAGTATTCAAAAATGCATTAAGGCATAGAGTAAACATCGATACGTAAACACTATAAAATAATCAAATTATGCAGAGTTTGATGTTGGGACAGGTATTTCAATCTAATAAAAAATTCGGAACCCTCCAAAAATTATTAATAAATAGCGGGAATTGTACAAAAAGGGTGACCATTCAGAAGATGGTTGGGCTGAGTTCTTGAATTAACTTATGTTTAAAGTTTTGTAAAAAGCGTACACGAATGAATACGTGACAATGAGCTGTACACTGAATAACAACCACAAAATATTATAAGAACAATATAAAAATTTTTTAACAACAGCTCTATCCAAGGTTTTCTGTTTTCTAAAAAGATTAGGATCGAACTTAATTTGGTAATAAATTCTTTCATAATCTTCAATAAAAATTTAATAAAATCAATTCATTTCGCTATTGCCATGATGAAATATGCTTATTTATTTAATAGTTTAAAATTCAAATAAAACGCATGGACTTGACACAATCGAACTCAAAAAATTTCACGTTTGTCACAAAATTTGAGATGTTACAAAGCGCAATATGCTTTAAGTCAAAATGTCCAAAGTTTATTAAAATTCAGTCATGACTTATTCTATTTTAATTTTTTTTTATTTCATTGGATTCATCCTATAACGAAAATTTGCTATTTCAAATGGAGGAATAAAATTCAGTATCGTTCGTTATTGTTGAAAGTGATTTCTTATGTTCTGTTTTTGACATTCAATTTGAATATAAAACCTAAACTTAAACTTGTAAATTCAATCTGCTCTTCAGATTAACAAAAAAAAAAAAAAAAAAAAACGATTTCATTTTTGAGTAAGCGATATTTTCATCAAAATTACAAGCTTTCGTAAAGCCATTTAAGAATTATGAAATCTTTTTCTTTTAGAATATTTTTAAATAGTTCTTAAAGATTTTTATTGACAACAGGGTTACACAGCTAACAAAATATATTATTTAGAATCACCATGGTTGATTGCTTTAGCTATACAAGGATTGTAATGATGTATTTATGGAAAAGAAACTTAAATTGAAGTTTAACTACATTATTTGGTGTAATATTAATTCATAATTATTTTAATTAATCCATAATTAATTTAATAATTTAATTTCTCATTATTAAAATATTTGATTTTAACCAAATAGATTATTATAATTAATATTGCAATTAATATTATAATTGATATATAATTCTATAATAATTTTATTTCAATCTTCAACATCACAATTCTTAATCACATTGTTAGTCATAATGACATATACATAATCACTTACATATGTAAATATAATAGAAAAATAATGTATGTATATATATATATATATATATATATATATATATATATATATATATATGAAAAGAATAATAAGTTTTATTTACTGCGCATGTGCAAGTGCATAAAACCCATATAATAAATTAAAAATACAAAAGAATTAGGAAAGAAATGAGAAATGTATATATATTTTTTAAAAAAAGAAGAAAGATTATTATTAAATAAAGTATGTTTGAAAAATAATTTTAAAAGTTTTAAAAAATTTATAAAAAATAAATTAAAAATTAAAAAGCTGGAAAACAAAATAAGATCTCGCATCAGCTCGCATCATTATATCAGCAAAAAAAAAAATGTTTTCTTGTATTGCATTAATTTAGCCAAGGCAAAATATATCTATAGAACTGTGTGAGGAGGAAATCTCTTCACTAATGCTAATTTTTCTTTATAACCGTCGTTGAACAGCCGACCCGATTTCATGGGTTTACGACCACTAATGTTCAACTCCGTAGCCTCGTAATTTTGAACCCAATGAAGAAGACAAGGGGACTCCTGGATCGAGTATCGGGAGAAATTTTGCTTTCGCGGAGCACTCTTTGATGGAGCTAACCCGCATTTGCGTTACACGGAGAAGAGGACCACGACAACCTCCCACGGTTAGCCTGACGGCAAGAGGACTCTAGCCCATCATCCGTCTACCACTGAGGATATTTCACGTCAGCACTGAGGTAAGTGCAATCCGGATGCGGAATTCGTATCGACTGGGATTCGAGCCTGGTTCGCCTCATTGGAAGGCGAATGCTCTATCCCCTGAACCATCACGGCTCACTAAGGCTAATTTGTCCCATTGCCATTGGCTCAATTTTACTAAGTTACGGAAGTCACCATTGATAACCGTGAACAAAAAGTTGGATCAACTGTTCAATGCCGATTATAAAAATAAAATCTAAATTAAAAATTTTTTCTATGATAATTTTATGTATAAATAATATAGCAATTATGTATAAATAAATAGTATCAACTCATAAAAATTTTTATTATTTGGTAATTTCAAGAAAATTGCAATCGTGTAATACTTTATTTTAGACATAATTAATGAAAATGTATTGTTAATAAATGAAGAAGTATACATCGAATAAATCTAAACAAAGTATTGAAAAGTTTAATATTTAATATTTTAGTATTTTTGAAAACAAATGATTTTTAGTATTTATTCAGTAAGTTAGGATAGTAATTATTCTCTCTCTCTCTCTCTCTCTCTCTCTCTCTCTCTATATATATATATATATATATATATATATATATATATATATATATATATATATATATATATATGAAAAGAATAATAAGTTTTATTTACTGCGCATGTACAAGTGCATAAAACCCATATAATAAATTAAAAATACAAAAGAATTAGGAAAGAAATGAGAAATGTATATATATTTTTTAAAAAAAGAAGAAAGATTATTATTAAATAAAGTATGTTTGAAAAATAATTTTAAAAGTTTTAAAAAATTTATAAAAAATTAATTAAAAATTAAAAAGCTGGAAAAAAAATAAGATCTCGCATCAGCTCGCATCATTATATCAGAAAAAAAAAAAAATGTTTTCTTGTATTGCATTAATATAGCCAAGGCAAAATATATCTATAGAACTGTGTGAGGAGGAAATCTCTTCACTAATGCTAATTTTTCTTTATAACCGTCGTTGAACAGCCGACCCGATTTCATGGGTTTACGACCACTAATGTTCAACTCCGTAGCCTCGTAATTTTGAACCCAATGAAGAAGACAAGGGAACTCCTGGATCGAGTATCGGGAGAAATTTTGCTTTCGCGGAGCACTCTTTGATGGAGCTAACCCGCATTTGCATTACACGGAGAAGAGGACCACGACAACCTCCCACGGCTAGCCTGACGGCAAGAGGACTCTAGCCCATCATCCGTCTACCACTGAGGATATTTCACGTCAGCACTGAGGTAAGTGCAAGCCGGATGCGGAATTCGTATCGACTGGGATATGAGCCTGGTTCGCCTCATTGGAAGGCGAATGCTCTATCCCCTGAACCATCACGGCTCACTAAGGCTAATTTGTCCCATTGCCATTGGCTCAAATTTACTAAGTTACGGAAGTCACCATTGATAACCGTGAACAAAAAGTTGGATCAACTGTTCGATGCCGATTATAAAAATAAAATCTAAATTAAAAATTTTTTCTATGATAATTTTATGTATAAATAATATAGCAATTATGTATAAATAAATAGTATCAACTCATAAAATTTTTTATTATTTGGTAATTTCAAGAAAATTGCAATCGTGTAATACTTTATTTTAGACATAATTAATGAAAATGTATTGTTAATAAATGAAGAAGTATATATCGAATAAATCTAAACAAAGTATTGAAATGTTTAATATTTAATATTTTAGTATTTTTGAAAACAAATGATTTTTAGTATTTATTCAGTAAGTTAGGATAGTAATTATTCTTATATATATATTTACATATATATACATATATATATATATATGTATATATATATATATATATACATATATATATGTGTATATATATATATATATATATATATATATATATATATATATATATATATATATATATATATATATGTATATATATATATATATATATATATATATATATATATATATATATACATATATATATATATATATTTATTTATCTATATATATATGTATATATATATACATATATATATATATATATATATATATATATATATATATATATATATATATATATATATATATATATATATATATATATATATAAATTCCATCAATTGAAGGAGGTAGACTTTTTAAAAATTAATAAAGGAATATTTCATTCATTGCTTTTACATTTGAATTTATTTGGATCATAGTAAAATGACGTCATGTTCAAATATAATAGGAATTTCAATTTACTGCCTCAGCGATTCAATACAAAGATATATTTATTTTCAAATTCCCACCTACTTTCCCAGTTTTATTAGTCTAAAAATGCGAGTATATTGTAAGTTAGGATAAATCGTCTGATAGGCTTGGGTTCTAATAAAAGTTCTAAAGTTCTAAAGAGAAAAGAATAAACGCTTGTTCCAAAAAAAAAAAAAAAAAAAAAAGCAATTCGCAAACGAGAAGGAGGGGTGTTGAATTCTGGGTTATGACAAAAGTTAGAACTCCCTCTGAATCTCGGTTCTGGCAAGAATCCAACTTTCTTGTTAGAAAACCAACCTTGGACAAAGTTATCGATCTCAAGAATTTTGTCGCTGAAGTTCTTTAAACTTCTCATTATTCCATTACAGGACCACCAGAGAATGGGATTAGATTCTTGGGATGTTATGTCCGAAATGTTATCAGTTATTTTTCATAGCAGCCATTGTCCCTTACCCAAAGATGAAGCTCAGTGTCTTCTTTTACTATATCATTTTTTTAGTTAATTCTTATAGTTAAGGAGTTTGTATAGTCAAAACTTCTGAAGGGAAATTCTAATGGCAAATTTCTTTGCTGTATTATTTAGCCCGCCTCTTCTTTACATATGATTTACATAAATTGATTCCAGATTATATTTTCCATTAAGAATGAGTCGTTTATATAAATTGATCTCTGTTTATTATTTCCTTTATCTCCGATCAAACAATGAAATGTAATGTCTTCTTTTACTATACCTTAGTTTTCGTTAATTCTTATAGATAATGAACTAGTTAAGTCAAAATATATAAAGCAAAATTATAGAGATATTTTTTTTTGAATTATATATATAGCTCCTATTTATAGAGTGTATTTATAATTTATTTTCCAGATACTATCAATTGAGAGTGGAGGGGCCGTGATGGCTCAGGGGATAGAGCGTTCGCCTTCCAATGAGGTGAACCGGGTTCGAATCCCAGCAATGGCTGGTCGATACAAATTCCGCACCCAGCTTGCATCAACCACGGTGCTGCCATAAAATATCCTTAGTGGTAGACAGATCATGGGTGAGAGTCCCCTTGCTATCAGACTAACCAAGGGAGGTCCTCGTGGTTTTCCTCTCCATGTAACACAATTTAGGTTTAGTTCCATCAAAAAAATAATCCACGATGGCAAATTTCTCCCAATCCTTGATGCAGTAGTTCCCTCGTCTTCTCGATTAGATTAAAAATTACAAGGCTACTGAGTTGAACATTAGTAGTCTTAAACCCATAAAATTGAGTCGGCTGTTCAACAACGGTTATAAAATAAAATAAAATTGAGAGTGGAGTGTTCACTTATTATTAATGTTATTGCTTATTACATTTGTCACCGGCAAAACAATACAGTGTTTAGTCGGATAACAATAATGTCGTTTTTTGCTGTACTTATAGAATAATATTAGATTCTAGGGATGTATGTCCGAAATATTATCAGTTATTTCTCATCTCAGCCTTTGTCCCTGACCCAAAGATAAAGATTAGTGTTTTCTTTCACTATACCAGCTTTTCAGTTAATTCTTATAGTTAGTCAAAACTAGTCTTAAAAACAAAACTTAGAAAAATCAAAACCTTTGAAGAGAAATTCCAATGATAAATTTCTTTGCTGTATTATTTGATTCACATAAATTTATTCTATATATCTTTAAGCTATATTATCTATTAAGAATAGCTTTATGCAAATTGATCTCTATTCATAAATGCTACAAAATATTATTTTTTTATCTCCAAAGAGCAATATATAATAAAGTGTAATAGTTTTAGTTAATTCTTATAATTAATAAATCAGTAACATCAAAACATCTGAGGCAAAATTCTAGTGACCTTTTTTTTTGGAAGGGGGAATATACAGTTATGCTCCCTTTTAAAGATAATATATATTTCTTCCAGATATTATCAATTTAGTGGATGGAATTATACAGTTATGAGCTTTTTTATACTTTGTATAGATAAATTCTTTTGAGATATTATCAATTTATGGGGGGTAATTATGTAGTGATGTTCCTGTTTATAGATTGTATATAAAAATTTCTTCCATATATTATCAATTTAGGGAGGAATTATATAGTTGTACTTCTGTTTATAGATTGCATAGATATATTTTCTCCAGATATTATTTATTTGGTGGGAATTATATAGCTATAGACTTTATTAAACTTTATTCATTAGTGTTATCAAGTAATTATTTCATAACTTCCACTAAAATATAAAGTTTTATATCTTTTTTTACTGTTTCTTAGTTACAGTTCATTTTTGTTGTTAGAGAACTAGTAGAGACGAAATTTCTGATGGGAGATTCTAAAGACAAGTTTTTTTACTGAATTATAAATCATTTTGTAAACAGATTATTTATCTGAATAATAATAAAACAAAAACATCTTGAAAGCGACAATCAAAAATGTGACTTCAAATTCAAGGGTGGAAAGAGGTATTTTAACGACCCCTTCGTAAGCTATTTCTGCAATTTTGTAACTGTAACTTTAATCTTCTGGTTATTTTAATATGCGTTAGAAAGATAATTAAGCAATTAATATCAGATAGACATAGAAGGATTATGAGTAAGAGAAAGTTCTTCATCTTTTCCTAGAAGTAAATATTTCAGCCAATAACGTATCTGACTTTTGACACCAACGATAATTCTTTCTAAATGATTTCATATTGTGTTCGTATTTTCTGGAAAATGTTGAAATTTATCCCTAGAATTGGTTATGAGAAATAAAATTTCGTTTCTGTTATTTCCGTAGAATGAGGGAGAAAGATGAATTTTTCTTCTTGATAAATACATTTAGTTGGAAAAAAAAACTGCTTTCTGATAAATAGCACTTAAATTTCATTTTAAATTAATATTTACATTCGAACTGTAGAAATTAAAAGAATATAATTCTGTAGAATCCCTTTATATACATTTCTATAATCCTTGTCATTTATGAAGGAATCAACTTACACACAATGAGTTTCACAATGTAATATTTAAGCGAAAGAAACCAAAATGCTATTGGAATCTGAGAAATCATAATTAAAGAAAGCGCGTGAAGCACTAAAACTTGTTTGATTTCTGTTGGAAAAAAATAGAAGTTAAATTGTGATTATTATACTTAACTTCAAGTGAGAATTTAATCTTTGTTTTACCAGCCTTCCTCAGTTGTGATTTCGCCGAATTTAATATAGTTTGTGTTTTATCTTTGCTCAACTAACATTTGCAACCTCAAATGAGTATTTTCTTTTTATTTTTGGAAAGAATACATATATTGACTAAGAGTGGACTTCACGATCCTCCTAAATGATGCTTCATTTTGCTCTGTTTTTTTTCTTTTCGACTTATATATGTAATTAATTCCACTTAAATTTTGTTTTTATACAATAGTCTATCACATTTAACCGCAAAATAACAATCACAAGGTTACCAAAAAAATATTTTACATGACATATAACTATTATAAATTAGTTTCGAAATGAATAAATTAACAAAGCAGGCAAGAACTTGAAATGATTAGGTATAAATCTACATTATTTTTTAAATATCAGGTAATTTATAACCATAAATGCACTCGATAAAAAGAATTACCAATAAATAAATCGTGTTTTTTGTTAACAACTTATGAGAATAATAACTAAAAATTTTGCGAAAAAATATTGATCTTTCTAGCTGTCCAATAAAAATAAAAAATGATTATTTTTTCAGATAATTTATGTAGCTCAACAAATATTAACATTGTTATTACATGCCTTATTCATTGCTATTCCATGTGCATAGGTAAAAATAAAAATGATTTTTTCTTTTTTTAAAAAAACGAATTGACATTTTTCTGCAAGACAAAAAGTTTAATTTATTTATCCATATGTTAAAAAAGTGCTATTGTGACTTGATAAATCGTGTAATTGTTGACGCTTACTTATTTACGCTTTTTATTCATATTATATATAAAAATCTTTTCTAAATATTTTTAACTGAATGAGTTTTTTTATTTTTTTATATTTTTCTGTTTAAGCCTGCCGCTTTATAAAATAGCTAGTTTTATAAGATTTTTTTTTCTCGAATTATTCAGTTTAAAAATAAACAGTGCGCCAAAAAAAGAAGAAGAAAAACGGACCACCCAGAATAATTTTTGATCTAATGATCGGATCTTCATGTTCTCGGTCTCAATCTTACTGGTTCGAGGAGTTGACCTTAAATATTCAAATTAAAAAGTGCTGCCGATATTTAAAGTTAAGGAATCAGACACAGAAACGTACTTATTATGAATAAACATACCTCTTTTTGAACGGATTCTGATTTATGACCTCCGAAATATAGGGAGTAGCCTCAATCTAGGAAATAGGGTCCGAATAAATTGGTCAGGAGAGCGGTCAAAAGTTTGAACCTCGTATTGTCATTTTTACTTTTTGCGTATTTCGCCATATGTTGAGAACTTTTGAAGCGAATTGAAAACAATTTGCACACAGTTATAAGATTCGATTGTCCAAAGATAATTCCATGCAAAAAATAAATTTTGCTAAATATTTATTATTTTAGTTAATAGTAGTCGAATTGCGATTTTTCGCATCCTTTTGAAGTATGTAATTTTACAAGGTAAAATGCGAAATTTGATCAAAATCAGATGAATAGTTCAAAAGTAATTGATTTTTTGAAAAGTCGTATATTTTTAATTTGATTTTTCAGGAACTGTTCAACCAATTTCACTCAAATTTTGTATTTTGTCATGTAAAACTAGATACTTTAAATTGTTGTAAAAATGTTGCATACCTTACAATTCAAAATTTATTCGGTTATTATTTACTAAAATAATAAAAAATAATACATATTTACAAAAATTTATTTTTTGCCTGGAATTATCTTTGGACAACCGAATTTTATAGTTATGTGCTAAAATGTTTCAATTCGTTTCAAACATTCTCGCGGTATGGCGTAATACGCAAAAACGTAAAACTAACATTAAGGTGTCCAAACTTTGGATCGCTCTCCTTACAAATTTATGGGAAAGATATTACCCAGATTAAGTTTTCCCCCTATATCTTACGAGTCAGAAATCCGAATTCGTTGTAAAAAAGATATGTTTATTCAGATAAAGTACGTTTTGTGTCTGATTGCATTATGTGAAATTGATTTCATTAGTAGTAATTAATTTCATGCAGTAATTAAATTCATTACTGCATTTATTAATTAGCAGGTTTGAGATAACCACTTAATCCAATAAAATTGAGTCTGAGAACGTGAACATCGGATCATTGGTTCAAAATTTGTTCAGTGTGGTTAGTTTTTTTGTTTTTTGTTTTGTTTGGAGCACTAAACATGCTATAAAAATAATGCACATGAAACAAAAGATTTTATACAAAAAAAATATTCATTTTATTTTTTAATGGTTCTTGAAATGGGAGTTTTGGCAGTGCTGCTGGTTATTTTACCGCTATTTTAGAATGAAAATTTTAACAGTGTATAATATATATGCAGTCTCTCTTTATATTTAAATATTCTATTGTTACGAAACAATTCTTTGAAACATTTGGTTTCAGTTGATAATGCTAATATTTTTCAAATTTCTAGTAGTAAGACATTTCTAGAAGTTGGTAAAATCATTTCTATCATCATGACTTTAATCAATTGTTTTGAAACCAAATGTACCTAAAAATATTTAAACTTTCTATACAAAACAGCATTAGTAAAATGCTTCTATCTTATCTTACACCGGGGAAAGACTTCAAATATGACTTTGAAAATCAACATAAAATAATTGAGAATGCTGACGTAATTAAATTAATCAATGTACTATAACAACGTTAACACATGAACCGCGCAAATTAAATAGTTCATTTTAATATCTATATAATTTAATACTATCTACGTAACTTCTTTATTATAATCAATTGACTTTAATCAATTGTTTTGTAACCAAATGTACCTAAAAATATTTAAACTTTCTATACAAAACAGCATTAGTAAAATGCTTCTATGTTATCTTGCACCGCGAAAAGACTTCAAATATGACTTTGAAAATCAACATAAAACAATTGAGAATGCTGACGTAATTAAATTAATCAATGTACTATAACAACGTTAACACATGAACCACGCAAATTAAATACTTCATTTTAATATCTATATAATTTAATACTATCTACGTAACTTCTTTATTATAATCAATTGACTTTAATCAATTGTTTTGAAACCAAATGTACCTAAAAATATTTAAACTTTCTATACAAAACAGCATTAGTAAAATGCTTCTATCTTATCTTGCACCGGGGAAAGACTTCAAATATGACTTTGAAAATCTACATAAAATAATTGAGAATGCTGACGTAATTAAATTAATCAATGTACTATAACAACGTTAACACATGAACCGCGCAAATTAAATAGTTCATTTTAATATCTATATAATTTAATACTATCTACGTAACTTCTTTATTATAATCAATTGACTTTAATCAATTGTTTTGTAACCAAATGTACCTAAAAATATTTAAACTTTCTATACAAAACAGCATTAGTAAAATGCTTCTATGTTATCTTGCACCGCGGAAAGACTTCAAATATGACTTTGAAAATCAACATAAAACAATTGAGAATGCTGACGTAATTAAATTAATCAATGTACTATAACAACGTTAACACATGAACCACGCAAATTAAATACTTCATTTTAATATCTATATAATTTAATACTATCTACGTAACTTCTTTATTATAATCAATTGACTTTAATCAATTGTTTTGAAACCAAATGTACCTAATAATATTTAAACTTTCTATACAAAACAGCATTAGTAAAATGCTTCGATCTTATCTTGCACCGGGGAAAGACTTCAAATATGACTTTGAAAATCAACATAAAATAATTGAGAATGCTGACGTAATTAAATTAATCAATGTACTATAACAACGTTAGCACATGAACCGCGCAAATTAAATAGTTCATTTTAATATCTATATAATTTAATACTATCTACGTAACTTCTTTATTATTTAATATTGTTAGGGTATACGCCTTTCTACAATAAGACTCTCTATTAACTTAAAACAATAGCTTTTAACCCTTTGATGCGAAATTTTTTTTAAACATAATTTTCATACTTTTTTTCATTATTTCGAATTAATTTAGAAAAATAAAAAAATGGTACAGTTAGATTTCTGATAACTATATATGAAAAACCGCAAGAAACACCGGTGTGTTTTTCTGCGTTAAAGGCAAAATCTTTCAAACACAGCTCATTTCCAAACAATAAATATTTTTAAATTTGCAGATATTTAGATGTCAGTGAAACAGATATTCATCATTGAGATTTCATTAATTTATAAAAATCATCGATAAATTTCTTAATATACATGGAAAAAAAATTGAAACTCAATTATTTAAATTTTATATTTTAGTTCAAATGTAATTCCGATCATCTAACAAATTTTTCATTTTTGTTTGTAATTAGAATCTGAAAAAAAAATATACATAATGGACACCGATGTTCCTTCTACGTCAAAACGCTAAAATGTTAAGTTTAAGAACAATTATTAATTTAAATTTTTTTAAAAAACATTGAATTTAAAAAGGATAATAAAGCAGAATGTTTTAAACTTCAATTAATACGTCTATATCCGTTATAAGAATTTCAACTCATTTTTTATGATATTTTATATATTTTTCATAAATAGTACTTTCAATTCAAGACAATAACAAAATACTTTTGTCTTATCCTGTCACAGGAAAAACCATTTATTGTAAGTTTTCTAAATACGCACGGAAAATGAGAATGCTAAAGTTTTTAAATTAATCCCTCAATCATTAAACCTTATTAAACCACTCAGTAAAATTTACCTAAAACTAATATTTGCATTGTTCTCTACAAGATTAACAATGTCGGAAGTTGCCATATCTTACAATTAAACCTTCTATTAATTTAAAACATTTCTTTTTAAACTTATTGAGTTATTATATGTTTATGAATTATTATAGTTTTATCAGTTATAGTATGTTTATGAGTCATTATAGTTTTATCAGTTATTATATTTTAATCGATCATTTATATCAGTTTATGATATCCCTCAAGTGTTTATATCATGTTAAATAAATTTTTATGAATAAAACTTTTTATACACAACAACTGCAAAATGCTTTTATCTTATCTTGCAGTTGGATAAATTGATCAATTGAAATTTTCGAAATCGTTTTGAAAAATGAGAGCTCTAGCGTTATTAAATTAAATGTTATCGAAACCCAATCATTACATGCAAAACGCAAACATGAAATATTTCTAAATCAAATAAATGAAATAATTTATTTTGATGGATAGCATAAAATATCATGTATGCAGTTTTGTTCTATGTTCAACAACGTCAAGAATCACAAAGTCTAGACTTTCTAATAATTCTATTTATTCTTTGTTTTTAAAATATTGAATTTAAGAAGGATATTGATACTAATATATTTCACAAGTTAACTAGTAATTCGTTTATATTAGTTTGATGACTTTCATCAAATGTGTTTATGACGTTAAATATATTTTAGCCATAAATAAAACCTTGAATTAAAAAAAAAGAACAACTAAAAGTTTCTGTTTTATATTGCAGCAAGAAAATGCATCAAATAAAAGTTTAAAAAATCTGAAGGAAAAATAATAATGTTAGCGTTATTACATTAACTGCATAATTAAATATAACACATAATACGTTATTTAAAACTAATGTTTGTATTTTCCTTCGTAAATTTCAACAACGTTGAAACTTTTAATAATTTAAAACACTTGTTTCTGAAATATTGAATATAAGAAGGATTTAAAAGTTATGCTTCTATTCGTGAGTCATTTATATCGGATTTAGGATTTTCACCAATCGTTTACATGATGTTAAACAGGGTAACAGGGATGTTAAACATGATGTTAAACATGAGGTAAGTTTAGAACAGGTGGCCATAGTGTTTCTAAATCGAGATAAAAGTACTAAAATTAATTAGAGATACAAGAAATGTTTATGCATATTTTAAATTCTCATAGATGTACTTTATATATTTTGAGCAAAAAATAATGGAATATTGAGAATAAAATATGAAAAAAAAAATTTAAATAAACTTACATGTGGTCATCTTTTCTTATGTCGAGGTGAAATGGCTGGATGGTGAAATGGCACAGCTAAAATATGGAAAAATAACATGTTTCGCATAGTTAACCATCAAAAACTTAGGATAAGTTGTAAATAATGAATTTTATTATTGAAAATAGGTAAAAAGAATCTAATAAACAAAATCTAATATATAGATTTAATTTATCACTTCCAAAAAAAACTTTACCACGTTCTTGGCAAAAGATTTTTAAAGTTTGTTCATGTTTTATGGAGCCACTGCATGCACCTTGTCACATCCTATCCAGTCTTCATTTTTAGTCAAAACTCTTCTTCACGACTAATACACTGATAGATAATTACACTGATAGACTCATAGATAATTCTACAGTCTCAGAATATTCAACAAATTCTGAGTCTGTAGAATCGGATGAATTGTAGGCTTCTGTCGATTTCATAGGGTTTATCGGATATGTTAATTCGGTAGAATTAGAATGTAAGTAATATGTATGAATGTTTTTGTACGGTTCTTAAAAAAATTAAAAAATTGACTTCAATATTATAATAACAAAGATAAGGATTTATTTTTATTAGCTTTAATCTTAAAATTTTGAAACCAATCCAAACAAAAGCAATAAACGAAACCAAAAATTTTTTTTAACTAGACTTATTTATTTAAAAATATGAAACATCGTAGTGAATACGAATTTACTAAAATATATTTTATTTTCCTACATTTTTTACTACATAAAGAATTTACGACCCCTGATATGTATATACACATTAATAAAAGGTGGTCATTACTACTCTCGCCTTTAAGTAATGTATCCAGTATCCTCGAACCAGTACCTTTCCTAAAGTTAACAATGAGATGGTCGTATTTATAACGTCATTCCGCCTTTATATTCCTTTGCTTTTTTAACAAAAACAAAGATTGGACTATATATGTGCTTTTAAAGTCCATCTAGTTAAAAAATATATTCTACGCAAAGAAAAACAAACAAAATACCTTTATCACAAAAAATATTTGACCCCTAAAAAAATAAAAATTTTGCAAAATTTTCTCTGTCACAAAAGCAACACCTTGTAAAAATTGATAAACAAATTAAATTGTTTCCTGCGAAACTGCATCTGCTGCAATATATTAACAAATATTATAATTAATAAATATCAAAACTGTCAAACTGGTCATAAAATAACCTAGACACACCCTATATTTTTTCATAAATATATATTTTTTTATACAAACCTGCAAAAAAATGCTTCGATCTTATCTTTCTGAAGGAAAAAACATCAATTGAAAGTTTCCGAAATCGTTACAAAAAAATTAAAATTCTAACGATACTAAATTAACCCCTCAACCATAAAACGTTAATAAATCCCACAAATGGGAAGGATATATTTTAATGTTCGTTATTAAATACTACTTGAGCAGTTTTATTTAAAATTTAACAACGTCAATAGTTATCATATCCCAACAATAAGACTCTCGATTAATTTAAAACAATTGTTTTTAAAATATCGAATTTAAGAAGGATATTGATGCTAATATATTTCAAACTACAACTGGTAAGTCATCTATATCAGTTTTATGAGACTTTCAACAATTGTTTTTACGACGTAACTATATTTTTTCCCATAAATAAAACTTTCCATTCAAAACAACAACAAAATGCTTCTATCTTATCTTGCAGCAGGAAAAGACATCAAATAAAAGTTTGCAAAATCCTCATGAAAAATGAGTATGCTAACTCTTTACTTTTTAGCTCAACTCCCGAAAGTTTTCCTGTTTTTCTCTCCCGGAAGGTTTCCTTGAATTCTGAGATAAAGGGCAAATTTTGGCGATCGCTTTTGGCGACATGCAGGGGCAACCCTACTTCGTCACCCTCTTTTCGGCGCCGGCCGGGATACTCTATACGCCGGTCAGCCCCTCCGGTCGCAGCCCCTGCTTTAAGGCTGTAAGGGGAGATTTCGAAATCTGGAAAAGCTTTCAGTAAGTTTCTTTTCCCGTTTTTATCCCGAATTATTTACTTTTTAGTGTTTATAAGTACATTTTCTATTCCCTTGCAAACATATGATTACTTGTTTCACAGTAGAGGACAATTAGGTTTGATCTCATTGGTTGTTTGTCCCGGGACAGTTGCTATACGGTTTGTGTATTTTTGAAACGTGTTTGATTTTGGTTTAATTTTATGGTTTTATGTTAAATTTTTTTTATATAAAATAAAAATGTAGTTTTTGGAAATGAGTTTTATTGATTATGGCAATTTGTTTTCTTCAAAAAATTGCCTTACGCTCTACTCGTTTCTGTGAATTTTAAAAAAATGATTGTCAAATAAACGAGTTATTTTTAGTATTTCGGTTGAATGCTTTTAAAAAGAATTGGTTTTGTTAATGTTTTTATAAATTTAAAACATAGTTTTTTGGCTTTGAGCACAGGTTTCATTAGTTAATTAGCTAAAATAATTTCTAAAAAAATAATTTATTATTACACGTGTTTTATTGTATAAAAATATATTATTTTGCCATGCTCATGAATTTATTAACTAATTAGGATAGATGCTTAAAAAAGATCGATTTATCTTAATGTGTACTTTTATAAGTTTAAAATAAGTTTTTTTTGATAATGTACACGAGAGTTTTTTTTAAATAATATGGATATTTGCATATATATCTTTTAAAAAGTTTTTTTTTTAAATTTGTTTCTTTTTTCACAATTTAAAAAAAAAGGTTTTTTAGTTAATTTTTCAAACTTAATAGGGAAAAATATTTTTAAAAATTCTACGATGAAAACGACAGATTTCTTTAAAAAATATTAATTCCATTAATTCAACATATCCTTTTATTCAATAAATCCATTAATTAAATTTGTATGGATTATATAAGTTTTTGTGATGCATAATTTGAATAATATTTATTTAACTTCACCTGTTTCTCGATTCTCCTAATATGGATAGAACTACAAACACGATGCAATATGTAATAAAAAATAACTTCAAAGAAATTTCTTCAGATAAAATCAAATTGAAATTAATTTTAATGTTTTCAATTTTTAAAACCTTTATACGAAAATTAATGGCAAGTTTAAATAGGAAAAAGAGACAAAAAATAAATATAAATAGCAGTTTGCTTTGAAAATTAGCGTTTTCCTGGAATATTTTTATAAGAGCTTTATAGTTTGGTAGGCCTAAATTCACAATGCTGTTTATTATAGTTTACTGTCGGAATGTTTACTTTGCCAGTGACTATATTACGCACACCTGTATTATAAGAGAAATTGGATTAAACTACGCTTTAATTATTATTAAATACTGACGTGCAATTGAAAGAACATCGTAAGTGCCTAACGGTTGATTTCGAGAAAAGTGGCCAAATAACTATTTTCTTTCTATTCCTAATGCTCTAAACACTAAAATAGAATTTTTTTAAAAACTGATAAAATAAAATAAAAATTTAAAAAAGAAATGTATCTTTTGCGATAGCTCAAATTTGAATTTTCTTTTCTTTGTCACCTACGCTGATTTTTCTATTGCACTGCTTGTGTTAGGAAAAATCGAATAAAAAACAATCGCTGAAACTGCATTTATTTCAGATTATATAAAATTTTTAAAAAAAATCAAAACAGTGCAAAAGAAAAGCGCAACATCTCAAAATTCACACACGGAAAAAAATTATGGTAAAATTAACGTACTGCATTGTAATGACTTTCTTGGTAAAAAAAAACTAAAAAAATATATATATATAGCATTAATATAAACTGTTAGAATTTTTATTCTAAAATTATGGTAAAGTAGCCGGAGCAGTCTGTCCTTCCAATTAACTATAAAGTTTACGGTTAAAGACCAATTTTTACTTTTAAGGTTTTGAAACAATTTACAACTAGAATGGATATAAAAGCATGAATACAAAACTATACGTTTTTTAATCATTTACAACTGGTATAGTTTCAAAACCATAAAAAAGAAACTTAACTGAACATAGGAGCTTTCTTTAGTTAATGGGAATTGGGGAGTGCAGAACATTGGAAACTCTTCATAAGTTGAAAGGGATGGAAGAAATATTGTGGTGTCAACGCTGGAACTTGAACCCTTGTTATGTCGATCATGAAATTGAAAGATTAGTCCTCTCGGGATGTACGCAGCTGCAAGAAGCTAAGTAGCTTAATTAGGTGGGATAAGTTGGATGGATAAAACTCTGGTTGCTTAACCGTAGTTTGCGAAAGAAGTTAATAAACGGTTTTTCTAACTATTAAGTTTGATTACCATCTAATTTATGGTTATTTGACTGTTTTGTTTGAATATGGGGGAATAACAATTAAATAAATTGTTATTTAACCATTTTTTCCAAAAACTTTCTAACAATTTACGGTATTTAAATCATTCATTTGGTTATTTGGGACATTTAAATCACCCATTTCCAAGAAAATTGGTTCATTTTGTAACTATAATATCGTTACCTTAAACATTAAAGCCTTGCAATTTTGCGAAATCCTTCATAACGTATTGAGCTAAACCATGTTTTTAATTAGTATCAAGTGACTCATCATGTAGAAGAACTAGTTTGAAAGATGAAATTAGTGAAATATGAAGAACTAGTTTGAAATTTGAAAACTAGTTAGCCCCGTTCGCTAGCTGCGAATTTAAACTATTTTATGGTTCAGTGGCTCAACAATTTTCAACAATGTTGTCAGCCAACTTTCTTAATCATTTGATAGATAGGAACACACTCTCAAAAATAATGTTTGATATTGAATTATAATATTGATACCTTGAACTATGCTTTGGAGGAGTCTTATTAAGGCGTAAATTTGAACCATGTATCGTGTACCATGCATTGCATACTGTAAAAAGAAATTGTGTATCTTAACACCAGAAATAGTGGCAACTACTTTACACCGTAGTGGTGTTTCACGAAGAGTTTCACAGCAACAAACCCAAACATAGTTTTTTGCGTAGTAAAGAACCTAAAATAATCATTTTAACTACAACTTGTTGTAATCTATCCAGCACAATGTTTTTTTTTATTCATTAACACTAAAGTTTATGATTACAGTAAGACGTGATACACATAAGAAGCAGTAAAGTTACTTTTGTGATCCAATTTAAAGCGAAAATCACAAATTTAGGGAACATATATACAATATTTCTTTAAATAAAATTAGCTTGTTAATCAAACATACACACAGCTCAGATAGAATATTAATATGAATTTATACAAAATCGATATGAATTGAATAATAGAAAGGTAAAATTATATGAAATTATTCTATAGAATCTACGGATTTATGTGAATCTTATGAGACTAAAACTAAAAACGTGCATCTATTCTATAACTGAGTAGTTTGACAAATCAATAAAACACGAAGATTGAGATTGCTTGGCAAATAATCGACAATATTTTTTATCAATCAGACAAGATGAAGGAAGCTTATCTGGTATTAAATAGGCCCTAACGAGTTTGTCAATTAAACCTGACAAAATAAATTAAGTAAACTACCATATTGTCAATATCTAGAAATTGCACAATTGAGCCATGGTGGCTCAGGGGATAGAAAGCTCGCCTCCCAATAAGGAATACTGGGTTAATATCCCAGCGAGGGCTAGTCGATACGAATTCTGCACCCGACTCCCACCTGACCACAGCACTGACGTTAAATATCCTCAGTGGTAGACGGGTCATAGATTAGAGTCCCCTTACCCTCAGGCTAACCGTGTGAGGCTTTTATGGTCTTCATCTCCATGTAATGTAAATGCAGGTTGGTTCCTTCAAAAAGTTCTCCACGAAGGTAAATTTCTCCCATTACTTAATCCAGGAGTTCCCTTATCATCTAGATGGCGTTCAGAATTACAAGGCTACGGAGTTGAACATTAATAGTCGTAAACCCAAAATTAGGTCTGTCCTTCAACGACGGTTATAAAATTATTCGCCTTTAAGCTCCTAACAGTGGTCCAAATGAATTTCTTACGCACAATAAACATTCCTTACCATCATTTCGCACAGGAATTCAGTTAAACAGTTTAAATATACACTGATTATTCGCCAAATTCACATAGCTCAAAAAAAAAAAACTCACCATTCTTGAGCTTCAGATTAGTGCAAGCTTAATGAATTATTAGTGTTCAGACTTAATTACACCCTTTAAAGCTTGTAAAAATACCTAATTCGGTATTTACTTGAAATAAAGTAATCATTTACACAATTTTTAGAGTCTCTCAACACTGAATTCGGATAGATGTTACACCATATTTTTTACAGTTTACGATACGCGTGAGGCACGATAGTTTATTCATATTTGTTTTTTGAAAGGATACTAATTAAACAATGTTACGGTTTAATATGCTTCAAAATTCCTATTAGTGCATTTCTACCGACTACAGTGCTGGCGTAAAATATCCTTATTGGTAGACGTATCATGGGGTAGAATCCCCTTGCCTTCAGTCTAACTACGGGAGTTGTTCATGGTTTTCCTCTCCCTCCAGTTCCTTTGTCTTCTGGGTTAGGTTCAAAATTACAAGGCTACGGAATAAAACAACAGCAGTCATAAACCCAAAATTGGGTCGGCTGTTTAGCGACAGTTATAATTATAAAATTTGCGCATTTACATATACTATGATCATTGTTGCTTAGTATTTCGAATGTTAGAAGTTAAAAGGAATCACTGTTAGTATACTTATTGAAGCAATATAGTGAAAGACAACAGTTTTTTTTCTCCAAAATATGATAATTTACAATAACTGCTCCTTACTATCAATTCAAGATAGTTATTTAAGATTACTGAATTCCCGTTAAATATCAACCTAATACACACTGAGATATATTACATGAAAAGCGTTATGTTTTTCTCAGTTTACTCATTTCTCGCGTTCTATTTTATTGGCTCAAGTCCTTAATATAAATATTCTACTGAATAATTATTGCTTTTATGTTTTTTGAGGAATTAATGTTATCTAGAATCCTGTTGTGACAATCGTTTGGCTTAAACAATGTATCACAGGTCAGTAATTTTGATCCATAACGCATCTACACCGAGAAAAGTGTGGTCGAAACTACCAGAATATGGTAAAACTTACCACATTTCTGACTCTATAAGAACAGAAAGCTTTGCAATCTTTACCGAAGCAATTTTAATGATTTCGGAAAAATTAACAATAAAATATGGTTTTATAATGTGTGATAAAACTTGGTAAATGTGTTAAGAATTGGTAGCTTTATCATAATACCTTAGCATGGGGCATAAGAACAATTTTTTCGGTTACATTTACTTTTCAGTTTTGTATTATTAATAAAGTGTGTGGTATTAAGAAATGTAATTCGGAAAACCAGAATACCTGGTAAACCGTTACAATATGAACGGAAAAATTACCGAATGAGTGTCTTAAATTTGTTTTATTTTCGGTTTTATAAAATAAAATTATGTTGTATTTTTAATAAAAATCTTATTATAATACAGTGAGATAATTTTACGATAATATTTTCGTCCATGTAGTTTGTGAAAATCAAAGTTTTTCATTTCCAGGCTTTGTTAGACCAAAAAGAATTTAGAGCAAAATATGCAGTTAAGTTGAATTTTTATAACCGTTAAAAATGAAAAATTTTTTCTCCGATACAAATATGCAAAACAATATAAAATAAACACACAAGTTTTTATTTAAAATACGGATATTTCCCAAACCATTAACAATAGCCCATTGTACAGCTTTAGTATGACGTAAATAAAATATCTACCTACCTGGAATACATCCAATAAATTTATTTAGACACATAATCCGTTTTAGATGACAATCTATGGAAAAATAATGCAACTTTTTTTTTACTGAAAAAGACAGATTTTCAAATTTTCAAATATGTAATTTTTGTTTCCATTATTGAAAAAAATTTATTGTAAGTTTATACATGCGTAACTTTGTTTTTGTAGTTAAAAACAAACTTGAAGTGTTGCCTTGTTTAAAATATGTATGTTTATTATTAAAATAATGTTACAAAATAGCTATTTAGGTTTTACTATTAAAAACGATACGTTATTATGAAAACAAAGCAACCTTTTTATATGTGTTACGCTGTTTATGCAAGCATAAACACTTAATTGAAACTTTTTAAAAGGCACAAGTTTGTTTCTGTTATTTTAATATTTACTATTGATTTCTTAAATATTTAATAGACTCAATTAAATTTTTTTTATAAATATTGCTAATTTGATTTCGCTGCATTTAATAAGTGAGTAATAATCTTATGCTAGCTTAGTTTTTTTAATCTTCTTTAATGTTAAAAAAACACTTTTTGAGACATGGAACAATACTAAAATAATGTGATATTGAACATATCAAAAGCTAAAAGAAACTTAAGGAATCTTGAATAATAATAAATAAACACGTATGCATTTTTATAGTATAATGTGACGCTAAAAAAGATGAAATATTTGAAAATTCAAAAAGCTTTAATCTGTTTTTTTAAAGTACAGTAAAATATAAAAACTATCAAGAGCGATTTGCATGAAATTATTTCCATTCACCTTGTCTTTTATACGTTTATGAAGTTCAATTTTTAAAACTTAAATTTTAATATAAATTTTTGCTATAAATTTTTATAATGAATTTTTACAGTAGATGTTAGATTGGTTATAAATTTTCAACAGCTGCGTATCGAATTAAATAAAGTTTCTCTAAAATTTAGATTTCAAACTTGTAAAATTTATGCATGTGTTCATTTTAATTCTCTGTCTGTCTATTTACTATTCTATAAAACAACAATCGGATAAATTCTTATTGTCCATATTTTTTCAATACGTAATGGCATAAAATAAAGTTTTTCTAAACATTGATTATAATAATAAAATAAAGCTAGTTACTGTTTTATTGTCTGACTCTTTAAAATTTTAAGACATTCAATGAGAAAAAAGCATGGTCAAAGCTACCAGAAGATGGTAAAAATTATTGTGTTTTTGACTTCATGGGAACGACAAAAAGCACTGTTTTTACCGCACTTACGCAATGATTTAGGTAAAATTAACAATAAAATATGGCTTCATAATAAGCGATAGCTTTTGGTAAATGGGGTAAAATTTGGTAATTTCAGCGTGATACCTTAAAGCTAGGTATAATAACCATTGTTTCGGTTAAATTTACTTTTTAGTTTAGTATTTCGTACTAAGTACGTGAATAAGAGCTATAGTTTCGAAATACAGTATTTACGGTAAACGGTTACCAATTAAATGGAAAAACAACCTAATGAAAAATTCAAGTACCGCATATTTTGGTTTTATTAAGAGATTTATATTTTTTTATCAGATATGCCTTTACCATATAGTATGGTAATTTTACCACATTTTGTTTTCTTCGTAAGAAACGGTCTAATTCATGTACTGAATACATATTCCTATGACGAAAAATAAAGGTTTTGTCAATAACGGCAATAATATTAAAATAAAGTATAACGCCAATTTATAGCCAGGCTATTTACAGTTTAAAAAATAATTAGATAAATTCTTGTATTGTACCATTCCTCAATTGTGCTCTTATACAAATTATTCTAAATTATATTATTATTCTAAATTATATTATTATTCTAAATTATATTATTATTCTAAATTATATTATTCTAAACTATATTATTATTCTACTATTATTCTAAATTACATTATTGTTCTATTATTATTCTACTATTATTATTGTACTTCTAATATTCTCAAATATAGTCATTTTCATTACACTAGATGAAAAGCAGAGCTTTGCATAATAAGCCAGATATTTTAACTATTTGTAATATTATTTTACCTAACCAACCACAAATGACAATGGTTTATGAACTACAAATAAACGTAGTCATTTGCGGTAATTTTTTCATTTGGGAAAAAATGTAACATTTACATTTGAAATGGATTTTTGAAAGCATTGCGTGATAAATACAATTTACGCACCCCACGAATTGCAAATATGTTACAAATTTAATGTTAGTTTTTTTTACTAGCTTAAATGAGCAATTTTCTTTTAATTTAGTTTACTCTAAATCTAGCTTAACCGTTATTATATTAACACAAAAAAATAATGTTCTTTTGGGAAATAGCAACATAACTATTATTTCTCTCTAGAGAAAAAAATCACAAGCGCCGTTGCTGTTGCTGTTTTAGACGTTCAACTTTATATTATATTTTGTTATGTTATATACTAATGGAATTAGAAAATTTAAATTGCGGAAGTTTGTAGAAAAATATACAAAGAAAAGGGTGAATAAAAATAAAATTCAAGAGTTAGTTCTAGAATTATTAACTGTTAAATGTGTAGTAAAAAATACCACGCAGGCCGCTCAACAGATTTTAGAAATGTATTTACATTGTTGAAATGTGAAACACTGAAGGAGCCATTTTCTTTCATTTACTTAATATTAAATTTCAATTTGATCAAAATGTATTGAAATTTCAATTTTTTTTTTTTTTGTAAATTTTTTTTCTTCATTTTTTTGTTATAACTATTGACAATTTATATATTAATATAGAAAACTTAATTTTTCTCCCTAACAAGATCTTTTGTTTATGAATTCATGCTAGACTTGATTTGAATAGCAATAAAAAAGGGAGATATATATTGCCAGATATAAATTTCAATTTCATTAAAATAATAATATAAATTTCAAATCCATTTATATGGAAACTTTTTTGATGTTTTTCCTTTAAAACCTTCTATATTTATGTTAAGATTTTGATTATTTATAAACAAAAAATAAACTTAATGCATGAATGATAAAAACTTATCTTTTTTCAAATTTTAAAATTTATTTAGACTTACAATCACAAAAAAAGGCAGTCTAAATTTGAAACAAAATTGACCAAATTTTTTAAAGTCTTTTTCGTCTGCAAACCATTCAAACTGATTCGCAGGCATCGTGCGAAACATTTTAAGGAAATATAAGATTTATTTAAGATGTGAGATTGACATTTTTGTGTTTTGTTTTCAATTCTTCAAATAATTAGAGCTTTTTTTAGAAGACACCTTCGAACTTACTTCTGTCAGAGAGAGGTCCTCGAAACATGTGCTCTGAAGGTGCTCTAAACATGTATTCTGAAGGTACTCTAAACATGTCTTCTAAAAGTACTCTAAACATGTCGTCTAAAGGTCCTCTTACCATGTTTGTCGACTGCTTATAACCAAGCGCACTTGGTCCATTCTTATGCACTAAAATTGCTCAAAGACTTCCACCTATATTCCTAAAATAATATTTTGAACTTTATATCTGTATCGAATTTAATTGCGTGTCTGAATCAAGTTTCACATATTTTTTGAATTTCATATTATTTCCTAAGTCCATCAATTTAAGTGAGCAGCATTGTTCAATATTATTAGATAAGTATGGTTCTTTGCTATGGCGGTTGGCATACTACTATACATTTAGGAAAACTTCTGAGGTGTAGAATATGACCCAAAGGGGGAGGGGGTGAAAAAACCATTTCCTGGCTATTCGTCTTTCTCCATAGGGTATAATTTTAATGAATCTTTGAAGATTACGCAATTAATATTTCTCAAGAGCACTTAAAGCACAACTTATCAAATATTATTCAAACTCCGTTAACTGTTAGTTGCCAAGAACACTTAGACCAGACAGACCAAAAATGATTAAAATCTGCCATTTGCACTCTTTAATATTAACTTGAATTTTATGTACCCCAAAAATTTATAAACTAAAACAGTATTGTTCAGTGTTATATTATAAGCATGGTTCTCTGATGCAACTGCAAGGGTTAGAAGATTCGGTGTCTTTAGAGTAGATATACGACCGCTGAGGGTAAATGCTGTTGGTGCCGCGAAATTCTGGTTCTTAACTATTTCACTACCTTCCTTTCGAATGCTTAGATAATTCCTTGAAGCTGATGTTTAATTAATATTTATTAAGGGCATTCTAAGCATATTTGCTGTGATCGCAGCTCTAAAGGGGAATAAATATAGAATTAATATCTCCTTTTTTATACATAAATTTTGCTTACAAATTTTAGGTTCCTATAGCGTTTTACATTTTACCCTTGGGTGCAAAACTTTTATTAAGCATTATTTTCATCCTTTTTTTCATTATTTTGCATTAATTTAGGTCAAAATAAATGAAAAATATTTTTTTAGCATTCTAATGATTTATGATTATGAAATACAACATGAAATACCGGTATCTTTTCCTGCGTTTAAACTAAATTCTTTCAAACAATAATTATTTTTAAATTATACTTATTCGTAGTTATTTAGACCCAAGAAAAACGGTTGTTCATCATTGCAATTTCTTCAATTTATAAAATCACTTTTTGATAAATTTTTGAGTCTAGATGAAACGAAAAATTTTTAAACTACTTTTTTTTGGATTTATATTTTAGTACTAATAAAAATTCTGGTAATCTGACAGATTTTTAATAGGTATTAGACTGCTTTTTATAATTAAAACATACTGGTATATATTTTTTCTTGTAATTAGAGCATCAGAAATATATATATATCTATATATCAAGTCACCGGCGTCCCACTGCGTCAAAGGGTTAAAGATTGAAAAGGGCAGTAGCTTAGTCTAAGTATAAGAAATTCCATTTATTTTATTTCGAAATCCTTTCCATAAATCTTTTTTCTTCGTGATTTATGATTTCGTATTGCTATATTTCTTTTTAACGTAATAAATGTTTAAATTAATTATAATTATTTTTTTTATTATTATAGTTGCATAATTTTAGTATTTAATCTCTTAAATACACATTTTCCACTAGTATATCTAGGAAATATGCATGATCTTTGATGGTGTTAGGAAGGTTGTGTCTTCTGGAATGCTAAAACTATAAATGCAATTAAAATATATTTCAACTATAAAAATTGCGTTTGCGTTATACATCCTTAAATTTTAATTCATTGGGATAAAAATTAATTACGTTTTAAAATTCAGGAGTTGTATAGCTGTATAAACATTGAGAGTTATATTAAAAGCTGTATAAACATTGTGATAGCTTACTTCTTTCATATACGAGTTAATATAACGAGTTTTATTTCAAAGTTTCATCATTTTTGAAAAATTTCAGTGAATATGTATACTGGCCAAATGGTGAAAAATCAATTATGACTCTTTAATATTCACAACTTTTCTTGCATAAATTTTTAATTAAGTTTTTAATTATTTTTGTAAAACGCCATTTCATTTATTTATTTTTTTTTTCAAAAGAAAAATTATGAACAAGCCATTTTGAAAGCAGATAATGAAAAAAACGTTATTAGCCAAGCAATTCTTCAAAATAAACTCGGACATTATTTTGCTGGTTTTTTTTAACTGAAGATAATTAAATCCGAAGATCGTAAAACCCCTTTTCCAGATTCAGCGGGAAAATAGCCTTTTCGAACTTCGACCTTTCTTCGATTTTTCTTTCATTAAACTTACTGTACACATTTATTGCTTAGAACAAAGGGTGTAAAAAATTAAAAATTTACTGGGCGGAAAATTATAGAGGCGTTTTAAGCTTCATACTATTATTTTAGGCCAACTAACTTTTAGTTGCGTCATAAATTTCTACTCAAACATAGTTATCTTTTGAATCCGGAACTTATGGACAGATTATTATTATTATTTTTTTTTTTTTTGCTGAGATTTAAGCTTTATTTAAAGGAACAAGCTTCATCAGCATTAAGGGGAGAGAGAAAACTTAAAATGGATGAATAATCGCTCTACAAACAATTACGTCACAAAGGTTTAGTCTGTTTAACTTTATGTTACGTTTTACTTTGCTTTGCAAAAACTGTAAGAATTGTAAACTTGATGTTATAAACATAAGCATAAAAATGTACTGAATGATGGAAAAAAGATTTAACATTCGATAAGTAGTTCGAAAATTATTTATTTAACCTGTAGTAAAAAATATCATCCGGGATGCTCTACGGGTCACAGAAATGCCACTACAGAATTGATTTGTCTGCTGAATACTTTTTATTTATGAGCTTAATACGAAACTTCCAATTAACTCAAACATTATTGCCGTTTTAAGTGCCTTTTTTGGGAATTTTTTTCTTGTATTTTCTGCTTTAAATAATGACTATTTATCCAATGCTGTAGGAAAAAAAAATTATTAAAAAAAAAGATCTCTATCGAAATTTTTTTATCTGTTCAATCTAAATCTTATCATTTGTGTCTAAATTTGTAACTACGTAAAAATCTCAAGAAAGTTTATTATATATATATTAGAAAAAGTTAGTTTAATTTAAAATAGTTGTCAGCACTTATAACTCATAAACACGTTGCATTTAACCTCAAAATTAAAAATGTATACTTATATAGTACATTTAGTTTTATATTATTTCTTTGAATTGAAAAGTAGCTACTTTTATGATCGTTTTTTTTTAGCTTTTGTGACTGTTAAATGGTTAGACATACTTAAATATGAAACAGCACAATCCCACATTTAAAATTTCAAAAAATTTAAAATAATAAAAATATCCTCCAATGGACAAGGAAGTTGCAATACTGTCACTCGCTATCCTTAAATAGAAATTTCTCCAGGTCACATTCTTAGTTGTTCTTCAATACTGGCTAAACTCCACAACATAGACGACCTAAACTATACAGACTATCAATTGCTCTATTCGTCAAATTGTCTTTGATTTTGTTAGGACTATTTTGACCGCCTATTTTATGCCTCTGCACTACTTGGACAAGATAACAACAATATTTTTTTTTAAAAACTACAGCAGTTTAATTTTAAATTAAATACATAACTATACTCAATTTAAATTTTCAATTTAACGTTGAAACCTTTATGCTTAGTCTTTGTAAAAATCCTATACAATTTGTTGACCTAAAATGTAACTTTGAAACGGAGCCATCATTTATACATAAAGTCGCCACAAAGGGAGATAAGATCCCTGACACTTTGATTTCCCAATGTATCACCTGAAGGAGATAAGTAAGAGAAGGCAATCGATCATGATCAGGCAACCCTTTCCTTTTCACTTGACTGACGCATGGCATCAACTATTTAAAAATTAGAACTTTTTTTTTTCCCTTTCGAAAGAACTTGTTTTAGAAAGATTCTAATGTTTATTAGAAAAAATAAAATTTTCTTCCGGAAGTACCTATTAAAAATACAGGATGAACAAAAAAAATAGTTGTTGGTAAACAGAATTACAAAATGAGACTAAAAAATGTGGTACTTTTGTAATAATATTAAAAGTGATAAAACGCAAATCCGTTAAAGACAATTTGTTTTCATCTTTTATTTTTAATTGTTTCTAATGTTAAGGCTTGATTGGACACGTGTAACAATTTTTTGAATTACTAGAACCTATTTTAAAGGGTGAGGAAGGTGTCTAATACTTAATCTGAAATTAAAGTAAACTGTTTTGTTTGAGTAGGACCTGATGCAAATAACTTTATAGTAAATATTTCATGTTAATAAAATTAAGATTTGAAATAGAAAATTTAGTACTTTTTTGTGACTGTTACATATATATATATATATATATATATATATATATATATATATATATATATATATATATATATATATATATGTAAATAATGCAAATATATATATATATATATATATATATATATATATATATATATATATATATATATATATATATAAACTGATTTAAACTTTTATTTCAAATTTTACTAAATCACCTAACCTTACTTTACCTAAAACTAACTTTAACAACAAAACGAGACGTCCAAGACTTCATCAGAATTTTAAGATTTCTTTTAGAAGCATATTAAATATATGATCAGCGGTGTCGCAAATATTTTATGACTATGACAGTACGTGCTGGGACTTACAAATTTAGGAAAACAGCATTTGGTAATGGTTGGTGCTTAATCCTTATTCATTATTATTATTATTTTAATTTTTAGTTACTCTATTTGAAGTTGCATGCTGAAAAGAAGTTATTAAGGACCTATTTGTAAGGTTAATTGCATAGAGAGCAAAAATAACCGACAAATATAGTTATAGAGCATGCGATTGCTTTTGTGTTCGCATGGTTTAACCATCAAAATACAGCTTTTAACTGTTATGTCTTTTAACTGTTTTTTGATGTCTTTAATTTATATTGTATTTATTTTAAAACAATGCTATATTTACTTCACTGGTTATTTGAAAATTTCAGTTGATTATCAGTGAAAGAAAAACTGTTCTTAAAATGTAACGAATTATTTTGAAAGTCATCGTTAAAACTAAAACACCGTTAAAAAGTTCCCCTAAATTTTACATGCGGAAATCTCATAACCTTAATAAAATAATAATAAATGAGTTTTTTTAATATCTAAATACACTAAAAAAACTTTTTACACTAAAAAAACTTTTTCGCAATAACAGTTTTTTTAGTGTATTCAGATTGATTTTTTTTTTTACCACAACATAGCAATTTTTAACAACCAAAATAAATCTTTGGCCTTAATAGACTTTTAGACAATAAAGTTTGTTTTGTTTTGGCAGAATTAGTATTGACAAGTCATCGATGGGATTCAAAATTAGTTAACTGATTTCAATCTGTTGTCTCAGTTCTTTTCGTCTATCAGTTGACTTTTAACTGACAGTTTTAATCCAATTGTGATAAACTTAAAAAACTCATTTTGTCAACAAAACGTCTTTAAGCCTTTAAATGTAGGAAGAAACTTTTTAAAAAATGGGTATTTTTTACACTGAATATTAAATTATGAAGCTTAAGCTAAATTCTAAAATCCATTATCCTAATTTTTAGAGGAGAAATCCCATAGTTTTTTTCGTAAAAATAAATTTAAAAAAACTCCTATTTTTCATTATCGTTACCGAGCATACGGTATGAAAGTAAGTTTTAATTGTATAAAATCTCATATTAATATAGTCACTTTTTTCAATTCAAGACGAAATTTGTAACTATGCACTCGTTTATGGTCCCTAAATAAGCAATTATGAATAAATTTTCAAAAAACCTCTTAAACAAAATTGAAGTAGCATTATTTAGTAAAGACTCTTTACATAAAATACCACAGCTTTTATTTAAAAAAATAATATTTCCTGCGCCATTATTCCTTTGCCTAATTATTCTTTTATGCATTTGAAAATATATATTCCATGCTATAAATATTTTATAATTGCTGTATCATTTGAAAATAACTCTTGAAATCCAGTGGAAAAGTATTTCTTTTTCGTGAAAGCCATACAAATTTCTTCTATTCATGATATGAGTCTATTCATTCCAGTACTTTAATCTCTTTAAACTCATAACTCATATATCTGATCGTGGCAGAAATTGAAAAGTACCATTTGCATTATTCTTCAACAACTGGACTGTTTCCAACAAAACTTGATGGCCGAAAAGGATCGAATTCGGTTACTTTTTGATACTAGCTATAAAATTAATACACATTACCCTAAAAAAATCATTTTATAAATACTCTTAAATATATTTAATACGTAGGATGAGTATGTATGTAATTTTAAATTAATTTTGAATTTTGTGAATGCAATTTAATTTGCAATATACATAAATATGTACAATATACATTTTGGGAAATTAAAACTAAAAGACTATACGAAGCTTTCTGGAAAGCAAAAGTTCTCATCTGGGTATAATTATTTTGCAAAAGGAATTTCTGACATAAATGCCAAAATTAGATACTGTTGATAATTAAGAGTATCCTGATTCCTTTTAACTAAAATAAAATTATTTGGGAAATAAAATCAAAACAAATAATGCATATAAAATCAAAAGATTTTAAATCAATTTAGTTACATGAGAATTGTTATTGCTTTATATATATTACAGCTTAAATTATTATTACCTTATGTGATAATCATTTGAAAGTTCTGACATAAATACCAATGTTAGATACAAATGACAATTAAGAGTACTCCGATTATCTTAAACAATAATTAAACAATTTCGAAAACAAAAATGAAACAAATAATATGCTTTAACTAATAGACTTTATCTCAATCTATTTCTATAATAATCACTATTATATTCGTCAATCATTATTAATAATTTATACAATAACCATTTGAAATTTCTGACATAATTGCCAATATTATATACAGTTGGCAATTAAGAATGCACCGATTCCATAATGAAAATGAAACGACTTAGAAAATAAGAATAAGATTAGAATAAGGATAAGATTATTTTATTCTTCAGTCATTACTAAAAATTTATGTAATAATTATTTGGTGATGCGTTTAGAAAGGCTTTGTTTAAATTTTTTAATTTATATATTACATGATATAAATAATATAAGTCATAAACTTGGAAAGTCATAACTAAGTCATAAGTCATAAACTAAGTCATAAACTTTGAATTTTTGAAATAAATTATAATAGTTTGTAATATAATTATATAAAATAATTTATAATTTATTATAATATATAATAATAATAGTATGGTTTTTTTTTAGTTTTAATTTAATTTCAAAAACGTTGTTTTTAATTTTAATACATAAAAATTAAAGAAAATTAGAAGAAAGGAAAAAAAAACAGTTTCGATTCTTAAGAAACTGTTGTTAATTATAATAATCATTTTAAAAGAGTTTTTCAGTTCCTAATTTAAAAAAGAAGCAACGTTTTCTTACTAAAATTGTCACATTAATTTTAAAGTGATGATGCTTATATTAAAAAAAAATTTTAAAAAAGGTTTCATTGAAATTATAATATTTTTAAAAATTAGAAAATTTTTAAAACATTTAATTTTGAAAAATCTAAACAACAGAACGTTTCACGAAGTATAAAAAGATTTATGGCAATTTGTTTGTCAAAAAAAGTTTTAAAATTTCATCTTCGTTTCACAAAATATATGTTTGCTGCACATTATAATCTTTTTGAAATATTGATCTGTTATACTTTTACTTTAATAAATAAATTCATTTAACGTTATTTCTTCTTTACCTTTTAGTAAACAGTGTCAGTGACGTATAATTAAAGAGCTCTCATTTCAACTAAATTTGATTTTTTAAGGTCATGAAAAACCGTATTTGTATCTATGTTTATAAAATATTTAAAATAAAAATATAGACTTAAAAAATTTGCATTATTAAATACAATATTTAAATACTCTCACAGTGTTTAAAGTTTTAAAACATTTTTTTATGATTTTAGCTGTGATAAATAATTTATACTTTGGTTACATTACATAAATTAAGTTTATTTCTTAAATATTTTATTAACTTCATTAAATTAATAGGCTTTAAGTCAATTTATTTGCGAGCTGCTGGACTAGAAATCCTTATACTAATGGTGTTTCCATTTAATGATGCATTTATGAAGAGTGTTCGTAAAATAACTCTCTACTTTTCCATTTCAGAAAATATGCACTAGATATGATTACATAAATTGTTTCCATTAAACCTTAGATTAACTTTTTAAACTATTCTAATTAACTTTCTTCCCAGAGTAAGTTAGGTATTCATACAAATATTTTCGCTTGGTTACATTAAATAATAGAACGTTTTTAACACTTCACAATTTAATAAAATATACGACTTTACCTTATGAAGTTTTTACACTGTTTTTAAACTTCGTTTTAAAGCAATTCCTAGATTCAATTGAATTTTTTGGGCTGCTTTACCGTTTAACCCACTGACAGTTCTGCACGAAAAAAGTAATATTTTAACCTGCATTCTTCTCCGAATAGCAAACCCGGTTTTTCCATGTGCTTCGGTAGAGAAATAGTGTACAGAGGAAAAAATTTTGCCCTATTTTGCCATTTCGCTTAACCATCTGTGAGTTAATAGGCATTCAATTTATTTAAAAATAGTGTACAAGGCTGTAAACAGTTTCAAAGTTTAACAATTTTAAAAACGTATTGTTTTATATTGCTACAAATGTTATGCTTTAAAACTAATAAATATAGATTTATATCAATTACGAGGGTTGCTATTTATATTTCTGGCCTTGACAACAGTAAGTGTTGCTAGGCGACCACAGACGATTTTAATCGAAAGTTTGATATTTTTAAACATAAATTCAGCAGACGATTTACCATTATAGCTTCATTTGTGTTGTTGACAGTAAATTGAAAAGTTCTTCTCTTTCCAAAAATGGAATTGAATCGTGAAAATTTTCGTGCCATTATTTTTCATAACTTTCGACGTGGATTGTCAAGACAAAAGTGCTTCGATGAACTTAATTCTTTATTCAGCGATAAAGCGCCATCCTACAGCACTGTCAAAAATTGGTATAACGAATTTAATCGTGGTCGATGTTCGATCCAGGACGAATCCCGTGCAGGTCGTCCAAAATCCGTTGTTGTGCCAGAAAAGATCGATGCTGTGCGTGAACTGATAAAGCAAGATCGTCATGTGACATACCGTGAGATAGAGGCGTCTTTGGACATTAGTATGACTAGCATCAATAAAATATTGCATGAACATTTCAGCGTAAAAAAAATTTTTGGGGGTTGGATCCCGCATAATCTGACAAACGCTCAAAAAAAGGCTCGTGTTGATTGGTGCAAGGAAATGATGGAAAAATACGTTCAAGGTACATCAAAGGCTGTGTATAACATCTACACAGATGACGAATCATGGATCTATGTATATGAGCCGGAAACAAAACAGCAATCAACTGTATGGGTCTTCCAAGACGAGGCAAAACCAACAAAAGTTGTTCGAGGAAGAAGCACATCGAAACAAATGATTGCCTGTTTCTTCGGCATTAACGGTCAGTGGCAACAGTGGCGTTAGAGCAACGCAGGACGGTCAATTCTGAATGGTACACGACGATTTGTTTGCCAGAAGTCATCGGAGAAATTCGAAAAAAGCAGAAGAACAGGCGAATCATTCTTCATCATGACAATGCGAGCTCTCACACATCGACTCAAACAAAGGCATTTCTGACGGATCGAAAGATCGAATTGATGGGTCATCCGCCGTACAGCCCTGATTTGGCACCCAATGACTTCTTCTTATTCCCACACATCAAAAATAAATTACGTGGATAACGATTTTCGACCCCCGAAGAAGCGGTTGATGCATTCAAAACGGATGTTTTGGAGTTACCTCAATCGGACTGGAAAAAGTGCTTTGAAAATTGGTTCAAACGCATGCAAAAGTGTATTGATCATCATGGAGAATATTTTGAAAAACAATGAAGCCAATTTCGATCCTACATATTTGTTTTTTCATTATTAGGCCAGAAATATAAATAGCAACCCTCGTAAAGTTATCCAAACTAACTCTTTAGAATGCGTTTATGTAAGCATTAAAAAAATTTTAATCTCCCTTTAACTTTTTTTAAACAGAAATAATAGCATTATTTTTTTAAACATCGAAAGAAATTCCCCATTTTTAATTTTTTTTTTTTTTTGCATCCGTCCTCTTATGAGGGACAAAAATAAAAGAACTTTGACGAATAACATATTTTCATCATTGCAATCAATTTTAATTGGGACACGAGATTACATTTTAATATAAGACTAATATAATTGTGGCGATATAAAAGCTCCTCAATCTGATTTTAAAAAAATAAATTGTACAAAAGAAACAAACTCCCGGATCTGTATTGCGTCATTAATCATCTTTGATACGAATTATACAAAAAAAATTTCAACAACACAAATTTTAGTAAAATGTAGAACATTTCTTATTTCTTTATATTTAGTTTAGTTAAAATGTACTTTCATTTCTAATAACACACACACACACGCACACACACACACACACACACACACACACACACACACATATATATATATATATATATATATATATATATATTTAAAGATGGCGAATTTATAATTTAGAGCAGTGTTTTTATTTTTTTACAAGACTTCAAACACAGTAGAATAATTAAATAAATAATTCCAAGTAACTGAAGCGGAAAGATCTTATCTGATTAAAAGCTTTCTTCGCTTAAGAAGTGCATTAAAAGTAAATAAAAGACGACATGTCACGTTTAACAATTCTTGAAAATGGATGCCTATTTTTAAGGTGCTTGAAACATGTCGACTTTTATTTACTTTTTATGCATTTTTGAAGTGAGTAAAGCTTTTAAACAGTAGAATAAGTTAGAAGTTAAGAGTCAAATTGATTTTACAACTGATTTTTATGAGATAATACGTCAAACAACCCTATTCACCCTAAAACCTCTATTCACCCCCTATTCACGATAAAAATTTACAATTATGAGTGTACTCCAGATGTGTATTGCTGTGTATGATGTGTATTATGTGTATTACTCCAGATAAAAAAGATACAATAATAAAAAACTATATCTAACGCAAAGTTAAATAAGAGTAAATTAATAGACAAACTAAAAAGTAAGAGTAATAAAGGTAAGTAAGAGTAAATAAAGAGAAGGTAAAGTAAGAGTAATAAAGGTAAGTAAGAGTAAATAAAGAGAAGGTAAAGTAAGAGTAATAAAGGTAAGTAAGAGTAAATAAAGAGAAGGTAAAGTAAGAGTAATAAAGTAGGAATATAAGGAGTAGAGTAGTTTATTACTCTTACTTTTTTACTCTTACTTGTATCACTCTTACTTTTATAATGAAAGTAAGAGTAATAAAGAGTAGGCTGTAGAACTGGTATTTAAGAAAAAATAATAATAACACTCAGTATTGGAAGAATTAAAAAACAAAAGATATTTGAAGAAAGACATGAAAAATTAGTTGGTATCCTATAAAAGTATTAACTCATGTGCTTGTCGATCGAATAATTTAGTTTCTGAATCAATTTAAACATCGTATTTAATATTATAGTTAACCAGTTTAAAATTCAAAAATTTTAGAATTGAGAAACTTTATTTGGATTTTTTTTTAAATTTCTAATAAATTATTCATTACATAAAGTCAATTATGACTAACATCATTATACAAAACTGAAACTGATGATGTGCTAATAAGGGCTCAGGAAGGCCTAATGAGGTCTTAATTCTATTTTGAAAAGCTCTTCGAGATAATAAGCCTTGCTATGGCTAACATTTTTCTGACGTTTCTGACATTGCCTATTCACACTCAAAAGGAATTATCTTTGTTAAGATTAGGCTTAACTTATTCTCTACTGTTTTAAATAAATTGTTGAAAGTATTAAGTGGTTATTCTTCGAATTTTATTTTGAAAAAAAAAAGAGTTCAACTTGATGATCGACTTATTTTCTTAAATTGTCTCAAGTTTTTTTTTTTTAAACAATCTTTCCCATTTGGAAGGCAATATTTCCTAATATTTAAATACACTATTTAATTGGACTATTCTAAAGGTATAATTCAAGTGTTTAATGTTACTAACTATAACAGAACTACAATATGTCTAGTTTATAATAAATGATATTGATCTAGATCGATCATAATTTAACATGCGTTTTTGTTATAATATAGTAAAACTTTGAACAAGTGATTTGTAAACAATTATCTTTTTATAACTATTAGGGACCTATTAGTGATGCATGATTGGAAGCGCAACGAAGTTTACGCATATCCGTTTTAATATACAGAAGCGTGTACTTTTTTAAAACATTTTTTCCCAAAATCCATCATTTTGGTTTGTATTTTAAAACCATGTTTAGATAACTGAGATTAAATGTATGTGTTAAATCAAGTTAAATCAGGCTGTCTATACACGGAAATTTTTTTTGTAAAATTGCCTTACTGTAATTACCGTACTGTAAAAATTTTGTAAAATTACCGTACTGTAATTACCGTACTGTAAAAATTTTGTAAAATTACCGTACTGTAAAAATTTTGTAAAATTACCGTACTGTAAAAAATTTGTAAAATTACCGTACTGTAATTACCGTACTGTAAAAATTTTGTAAAATTACCGTACTGTGATTACCGTACTGTAAAAATTTTGTAAAATTACCGTACTGTAATTACCGTACTGAAAAAATTTTGTAAAATTACCGTACTGTAAAAATTTTGTAAAATTACCGTACTGTAAAAATTTTGTAAAATCACCGTACTGTAAAAAATTTGTAAAATTACCGTACTGTAATTACCGTACTGTAAAAATTTTTTAAAATTACCGTACTGTGATTACCGTACTGTAAAAATTTTGTAAAATTACCGTACTGTAATTACCGTACTGTAAAAATTACCATACTGTAATTACCGTACTGTAAAAATTTTGTAAAATTACCGTACTTTTCTTTAAAAAAACCATACTTATGGTAGTAAAAACCAAAATATTCGGTATTTAAATCATTCATTTGGTAACTTTTCCATTCGTTAGTAATGGCTTACCGGAAATTCTAGCTAACAAAGTCATAGTTTCCATTACCACACATCTACTTAAAAATACAAAACGGAAAAGTAAATTTACCGAAGAAATCGTTTTTATGCTAGGAATCATGATAAAATTATCGCATTTTTTCCAAATTTATCTCCCGTTATAGAACCATTTTTCATTGTTCATATCACCAAAATAATTTTCAACTAATCACCGAGAATTTGGGGTTCTTATTGAGTCAGGAACACGGTAAATTTTACTATATTCTGATAGTTTTGATCAAATTTTTTTTTCTTTGTGCAACTTTCATAACCCGTCTTTACCATATCACTTTACCATATACAATTTCGATGAAATTTAGTGTAGAATACTTAGAAATTTTAAACTACAGTCTCTGGCCAAATTATTAGACGCACTATAGGATTCTATGTAAAATCTTAATTATCAGGAGGTACTATATAGCTTTATAGGTAGTACTATATAGGTGGTACTCGTAGCTTTATTGTTTTTACGCGACTGAAACCGGTTTGCTCTTGTTTACGTACGGGTACCAAATGGTTCAATTAGGCGATATATAATATAAATTCGACGATTGAATACATTATACGATATGAGGGAACTTGACTAGACGGCGTCAACAAATGTGGGCTGTACAATTAACGAGCTCTATATTTCATGTAATGCATTAATTGTGTCTCACTCTTAACAATTTTCTGTATGCTAATAGTATTTTTTTTATTATTATTATTATTTTTATTTTATATATTTATTTATTTATTTATTTACTTATTTATTTTACCTTCGCAAATACTGTATTTGTGTTCTTTAGAAATGATTTTCGAATTTTCGATTAACTTATGGTTCAAAATTTTGTAAAATTTTCCAACTATTCATGTTTTGAGTTTCCTCTTGTTTGAGGAATTTTCTTTTCTTCTCTTTCAACTCTTCTTTTTGAAATTGTATCTGTTTTCAAGGGCTTTGGACAAATTTGGGTACTCTTCATTATCAAAATATGTTTGTTACCTATTTTTTAAATTTTTTTTTTTTTTTTTTTTTTTTTTTTTTTTTTTGATGCCTCGTCTATTATGTTTGAACACTCAAACTCCTATTTTCTGAGTAACTACTAGTGTTAATTTTAAGATTTCACTAAATTCTTTGAGGCCTTCTGCTGTTGCCATGAATCGCCACCAAGCCTACCTTTTTGAATCCTCTTTTTTTACTGAGAGGTCACGTACGTGCATTTAGAGTCTACGGTATTCTCCGGATGCCCCCTGACGGGGGCGGGACGGGGTTAAGCTTTGATATTTTATTTTATTTTATAACCGTCGTTGAACAACCGACCCAATTTCATGGGTTTACGACTACTAATGTTCAACTCCGTAGCCTTGTAATTTTGAACCAATCCAGAAGACAAGGAAACTCCTGGATCAGTACCCCCAGAGGTATTGATTTGTTATGGGAACATGGAGGACTTTGAGGCTCGACTGATTTAACGTGCATCAGTCACCATTTACTACACGAGGAGTCTTCGGTCGGCGAGGATTGAACCCACGACCTCTTGGACATGGGCCCAGCGTCCTACCGACCAGGCTATCCCGGCCCAAGCTTTGATATTATACGATATGTTATATAAATATAGAATATTTATTAAATCAGGTATTTTATTATTATATTGTAATAATAAGAACAAATTATTAGACGCACTGTAGTGTTTTAATAACTACATGTTTTGCACGAGTTTGCATGCAATACTTCTACATTTAAGCATACATGTAATGGGTTTTTATTCAGGAGATTTTTAATGTACTTTTTATTTGTATTTATTTTTAAAGTATTGCATTACAATACTATACGAACGTAAACAAGTACAAACTGGTTTCAGCCGCTTAAAAACAATAAAGCTGTATAGTATCACCGCATAATTAAGATTTTACATAGAATCTTACAGTACATCGAATAATTTGGCCAAGGTCTGTAGCTTGTTTGATCTTATATACTGTTAGAAATTTATCAGCAAATTGAACCATAATATCATTCAAAATTGACATGATATGATACTAAGTTGAACCATATTATCAGACTACTTTTATTTGATTACACGATGGTATAATTCTACAAATACAGAAGCATGGCTCAGTTTTACACGTTAATAAGGTTTCTGATAATTTTCGCTGCATTATGGTCCAACAATAAACCAATATTTCGGATGGTGTAATTCCGACAATCAGAATGCACAAAAGCTGGATGACAACGTTTAAAATTTTCGATCTTGATGATACAGTGTAAATTATTTTAACCTTAATAAAAAATTAATGAAACCTTACTAAGTTTTACTGTATCATCTTGCAAATTAGTTCTTTTATATAATAATTGTATTATGCTGCTTCAAAAATATTGTTAAGTTTTAATCGTTATAAAGAAATAAACAAATTTGCAAGATATCATAGTTTAAGGTACCTGCACAACGGTAAAATGTTTAACCAATTTTTTTTTTTCGAAGTGTGGTTCTTTTGCATTAGCTTTAATTCCCATCGTTTTGAGGAGTTATAAGACAAAGTCATCTGATTTTATAGTTGTTCTAAACTTCAACCGAAACCTGTTAGTGATAAAAAGAAAATTGAATTAACCGAATAAATAAGCATTAAAATTTAACTTACGCATGTAAATATAATTTTTTTTGAAAAGAAAAAAAAAAAAAAAACATTTGACTCATTAAAGTTATTTTTGTCGTAAATGAAGGAAAAAAGCACCTTTAAGCTTTTGGCTTCATTTATAATTACCAAGTGATAATAACTTTAATAGAATTTAAGAAATTCTAGTAAAGTTATAGAACCAAGGAGTATTTAAGTATTTTTTGTGCCTATACTGTATCCAGCATTACATTATATGCACAAAAAATTAAGGTATGCTATATTTTTATAGGCTAACTAATAAACATTTAATGTGTTAAGTTTATACCATTAGATTTGATTATATTTTGTCTAAAGTTATCATAAATAATATGTTATTATGCCATTGTTGATTTTTTAATAAAAAAATATGAAAAAATGGAAATTAAAAGTTCAAATTATTATTTATTATTTAAACAATACCAAATAAAGGGGGAAAACGGTCTTTCTCTCAATGCTAAATGTTCTGTTTAAGTAATAAAACTACTTCGATTATTTTAGGTCTTTGAGATTATTCGAGCATGTCGTACAGTTTCAGGTATTCAGAAAGAAATTATTTATTTAAATTCGTTTGCATTGAAAGTACGTTAAAAAAATTTACCCGCTCAAAAAATTACGTTGAATACATGAATTAAAAAAATTAAACTGTAACAAAAAAAACCAGGATCATATTACAGTATATCGATATAAACCTCCTCAAGGAAATGAATAAAACTATAGTTACACAGGGGATCCCTTCACATATTGGTATCGAAGGCAATGAGAACGCAGATTATCTGGCAAAAAACGGAACAACTATGCCTCAAGAAATAACAACCGTCACGGCTGATACTCTTAAAAAATACGTTATGAAAAAACTTAACGAAATAAATCATTATGATTTAAGTATAAAATCAAAAGGCAAAATATGGAAAAATATTCACGACAATTGGAAATTTCTCTATTACCAACCCCGTAAAGAAGCAGTAACTCATTTTAGGCTTAAAACAGGCCACGATTGCTTATCATAACATTTATATAACATAAAAATTCTTCCCAGCAAAGCATGCCCAATTTGTGACACAGGTGTATTAAACTCTGATCACCTCTTGTTGTGCAAGGGACTAGATAGGAACTCCCAGAAAAGTGGGAATGTCACTAAATTGTATTGGGACGCAAGAACTCTCATGAATTGTCATTAACTTTACCTTTTTCATGTTTATGTTTAAAATTTTATATTGTTTAAATGTTTATTGATTCAAATGTTTATTGTTCTTTCTGTTCACTTCACCTAAATTGTTTCTTTGTTATTTTTCTGCTCCTTTGTGATGCAGTGAGCTGTCAAATTTTCTGGATTGAATTCCTAATAAAGCCATATGAGACACATATTACAGTATAAAATAGTGGGACTATGGGTGTATCATCTGTATTCATTAATCCAGTATTACAGTAAAATTCATTTTTACCGTAAAATATTATACTGTAATTTTTACAGTAATATATACTTAATTAGAGTGATTCAGAGATCTTACTGTAATTATTACTTTAAAAATTATGGTTTATAAGATTTTTTGTTCCGTTACAAGCTCCGGTAAAAATAGACATTACGGTAAAAAGAACCACACCCTAAGTGTCAGTACTTTTTTTTCCGTAATTTTATATGGATATTTTTACAGTGTGGAAACTGGAATATATAGACAATAAATAAAAAAATAGCAACAAAAAAAAAAGAAGGAGAAAATGTATTTTTTCTTGCTTCAAATGCTCATGTTTTAGTCTTTAAATGTTCATATTCATCTCTCGAGTCACTTATAAGAAATTTAGCAGTTAAAATAATTCTTACTCCAACTCCAGTACGAGTTCATTGAATTATCGATAAACTTGATTCACCCCAAATGGTCTAAAAATATTAAGAAAAAGGAGAATGAGGTGGAAAACTTATTAATTTATATATTCCATTTTAGGAACATATAAATTAATAAGAATCAGCGGAAATTTGTTCCAGAACTTACTTTTTATTCAGCACAATGTTAATAACAATTTATAACTGAAACAGTTTGTAACTTAAATTCAATTTTCAATCTAGCTATTTTAAGCCTGCAGCAATGCGTTATTATTTGCAGTGAATCTTTTCAATTTCTAGCTTGCATTTCTTCTTTGTTCATGTATATATATATATATATAGCCTCGCTAGACTTGAAAACCATTTTGTTGGCTTCTGGTTTCCATGGTAATGATGTCAGTGTTACCTTTAAGCATTCTCTCATCAGTTTGAGTGCCTGTTTATTTCACAATGAAGGATTCTCTCTAACTGGTAATTACTCGTATGAACATTTCATCCCCTATTGTTACAAGAAGAACCGGAAGAGTTATCAGAAGTTTTCGCGAGAGTAATTTGTCACCATTTTGAATACGAGGAGAATCCCACAGATCCTTGAATAATCAAGATTTAATTGCCTAAAAATGCTAATAGACGTGATTTTTACGTCTTATTATGAGGAATTAAAGCTTATATTTCTGTTTAATGTTAAATAAGGAAAATGAAAATTTGATCCTTTAATAAGCCAGAAAGAAGCATGAAAATATATAAATGTCTTTTTATACACAAGACATCTTTATAAGTTTTAAACAATTAGTCCTATAAACTTGCAATAAATGTTAATTTTCTTTAATAAATGTTAATTGTTAATTTTGTTAATTATAAATGTTAATTTTCTTTAAATGTGAATAAACTTTAAATAAATGTTAATTTTCTAAAATCATTAAAATCGTATAATAAAATATCAATCTTATTAATTATAAACTTCTTTTAATTACCCAGCATAATATAACTACCTTGCGCACATCCATTTTCAGGCTAATCTCGGTAACTAAAAAATCAAACGTGCTTCAGTACTGCAGTAAGAACGTGCCCTAAAACAAAATCCCTCTATTTACGCTTTTAGCTCCATTTGAGCTTCTGTTTCATATTTTGTAATGCGGTAATCTTATTACGAAAATATTTTATGTAATTTTTGAAAAATTCCGCTACACAAAAGCTCATTTGAATTTGCTATTCACTTTATAGATTTTGTTTTGTCTTTTGTTCAGTTTTTTCTATACATTTTTATTTCTGTTTTTTGCTTGATATATTTTTTACTTAATATGTTCTATTTTGTTCTAATGATACAATATTAGAAAGCACTTCTTTTTGCGGATATAAGCATGTGAGCTGATGAAAAGACTATTATATATATATATATATATATATATATACAGTGAAACCTGCCAAGTTGACCACCCTTGTAAGTTGAGCACCTGCATAAATTGACCTCAATTATCAAGAACGGAATTTTTCCTATATAATATAAAGAAGCAAAGCCTTTTTAACTTGACCACCTATCTATCTTGTATGTTGAGCACTGAAATAAGTCAATTTTGTCTAGGAGTATTATGAAATTCTATTCTAAAACCCTCATAAGTTGACCAGAAAAAAAAAAATTCATAAAATGTTCTGTCATTTTGCAATGTATGTTAAAATTTCACTTGTTTGGTGAAATAGTGTAAAAAGCTAATCTAAGCCCTTTTGTGAGTTGACCATCTGGGGAAACTGTAAGGGGGCAGCTTTTGACCATTTCTTTCATTCATTCCTTGAAAACAGGTGTGTTAGTTGAAAAGTTGCTCTTCCAGTTGCAGTAGTGAGCAGATAGGTATGTAAGTGTAGTAATAACAGAATAAATTTTAAAGTGTTCCAATAATTTTTGTTTTGTTAAAGTTTTCAAATTACATGTCTTCGTGCTCTGATATTTTAAAAAATTATTTTTATTAAACACTTCACATGCGTAACTAACGAAATGATTTTTTAAAAAAGTTAGTTAAATATTAGAATTATGTATATGTAACAAATTGAAATTCATTCAGGTTTAAACACATTTAAGATATTCATTTGGTTATTTGCTAAATAAAATTTTTAAGACAAGTATAAAAAAAAATTAAATATATAGCAACATGATATATGAAATGAAAAAGTAAACTATGACTATAAGTTGACCACTTGTCTAAGTTGACCACTAAAACAATGCACCACAAGTGGTCAACTTACACAAGTTTTACTGTATATATATTTATTGACAAAGCAATGTTTGAATTCTTACTTGCCCTTTGTTTTCGAATAATTTTACAAAATTCGTCATAAGAATCAGTTTCATTTATTTCACGCAATAGAATTAGGAAACGACTAAATTATGCATGTTAAAGCTATTTTTATTACTAATACTGAATAAAAATTTGCAAATAAAACAAAATTGTTTAAAATGTTTATAATAGTAATTCAGTGAAATTTTCAAAATTGTATCAAAGATATAATCTATCTATGAAAGAAAAACTTTTTAATACTTTAGAAATCTGCATAATTTTTATAATAAGAAAAGTTCAATTCGAAACTTTTTATAATAATAAGTACTGTGTAAAAAAACAATTAATGCTTTACATATATATAGCATTTGTCTATATATATGTAAAGCATATTATAGCATATTATAGAAAATATCTTAGATACTATATGTGAAACGTTAGTTGTAATTTAAAAATATATAATATATACATAATAAAAGAATTTTTTATTACGAAACCCAACCTAACAATACGAACAACATAAAATCGAATCATCGTTTTATTATACAATATAAAAAGTACAAGATTTCGTTTTATAAAACAGCGACTCGATTTTATACTGCATTATTAATCAATATTTTATACACGATATTTTTGCAGAACCAATAAAATATGTTACTCGTTACCATTAAAATAGCACAGTCTGCATTTTAAATTTATTGATTTTTAGTACTAAAATTGAACTTGGATTCAAATATATTCAAAATAAGTTTAATTTTCCTTTGGGAGTAGTTAACCAGCCTCATTATTCTATGTATATTTTATTCACTCAGTATTTAAGCACTTTCAATAATTAATCGCATTCATAGCATCATTAAGATACATTTTGATTTCAAGACATTTAACCTCCGATCCGTTTATTGCTGAATGATTTCAATAACATCTGCCATTTAACTTTCCAGTTTAAAAACGTCCGTTATCTTTCATCAATTTCCTTTCTTAAATGGAATCCATGGAATCAATGTAATTAATGGCTATTCTAATAACCTTTATTGCATCTATTTCCTCATTGCATTTCAAATAAACGTTGACCTCAGTGATTTGATCAAATATTTTGTATTGAAAACTTTATAGGGAAAAAATATCTTGTGGCTGCATGTAAAGTGTTACTGTTTATTGTAGAGTATAAAGTTTAAGCATTGTTTCATATAAATATGGTGCTTTATTTAAAAAAAAAATTAACACGTTATACAAAAAGAGAAACCCGTTTTAATTTCCATATACATAAATCTCATATGTGGCACCATATAGTAGGGTAATTTGATATTGGTAAAACTTTATAAATATCATTCATTTTATTAGGATTGTCTTAAGTAATAATTTAAGTAGTGGTGAATAGCGTTAAATATACCGAGATGCTAACATGAGCAATTAAGGTTATGAAAATTAAATTATCTTTAGGTAAGTATAGGTTAGTATATTTAGACTTTTCTTTTAAGTAATTAATTTTTCCACCACTACACATCAAAAATTTTCAGTATCATATTAAGTACAACTTAATTGCAATTATCACGTGGTTACTCTTACAAAGTGTGGGAGTAATTATCCTTATTCTACATTTCATTTTATTTAATTTGCTACAAATTTATTAAAATGTTCGGGTGAACTATATTTGAGGGTGCCCCTTGATTCTCGCCAAGTTGTGATCGCGGTTGATCGCCAAGCTGGGCGATGTTGAAAACCCAATCGTGATTCTGATTGCTTTAGATTTTAGCATTATTTTTAAATGTTTAACAGTATATGTAATTTCAGAGGTCCGTTAGTTCTATGTTGGATACCGACTGGTAAGGTTACTTTTGATTCTGGTCCTAAAAATGACTACAGTAATTAAGATAAGTCTTAAGTATCTGTACGATTTGAATAACAATGGAAAAAAAGCAGTGATTGACTGGTGTATGAATGAAGGTATAATTAGTAACAGATATAAATGTCCTGCTTGTGGGAGTTTTTTTTCTTTTTTTTTTCTTCTTTTTCTTTCTGTGCTTACTCCCTTAATTTCTGTTTCGATTCAAAATGCATCTTATTGAGTTTATTAATTTTGTTTATGTTGGGTTCATTACAATTTTATAAAGTTTTGGCTGATATTTTGTTGAAATTTTCCAATGGTTTATTGAAATATCATTATTTTTGGCCGCCATCATTCAACACCTCCTAGAAGAAGGAAGGCCTCAGCACGGATAAATTTAGTAGTCCGATATGACGAAGTTCACTGCGCAGTTGATGAAAAATAAGAAAGATGCCATTACGTTCGGGGTAATAAGCTGCGCAGTGTTTGAAATTACGAAATATGTCATTATGTTTGGACTACTAAAGGATATTTATGGTAACCCGTGCTGAGGCCTACTCTTTTCTAGGAGGTGTTGCATCATTCCCGTTACCAGGGTGTCCCGCGCAATCTGGAATGGCGCCAAACATAAGTCGCCAATTTCGCCAAGGGCACCCTCAAGTATATTTTTACCAAATGTTCATAAAAAGAGAACAAGTTGGTATTACTTTATATGTTTAGAATAGTTATAGCAATTGTTGGCAACTCAAATAACAAGATATTAGCAACTCAACAAATTGTTGGTATGTTGCTGACTCTGATCATACCAATTGTTGGCAACACAAATAACAAGAGGTTGGCAACTCAACAAATTGTTGGTAAAAATTTAGAATAGTTATGTATTCTTATAGAAATGAGAACTTAGATACAAAATAATGATTCAGTTAATCCATTCTGAAATGGCTGTAGAAATTTTGAACATAAACAGTGCTATGTTTACTGCTTATTATCATACCAATTGTTGGTGACGGATTATACAATATTCTAGTTAGGTATGAGTTTTCTATCTTATCTCACGAAAGAGATGGAAATAATTTTAATACTCCAGCTGCCTACTACGCTGAAATGTCCAAAACTCATAATTATTCTAGTTTGAGCCGTGCTCGCCCAGGAGATAGATCATTCGCCTTCCAATGGAACTGGATTCGAATCCCTATGCTGGTCGTTACGAATTCCGCACCCGGCTTATACCGATCACAGTGTTAAAATAAAATATCCTCAGTGGTAGACGGATCAAGGATTAGAGTGCCCTTGCGTCAGGCTAACCATGGGAGGCTTTCTTGGGTTTCCTCTCCATGTAACGCAAATTCGGGTTAGCTGCATCAAAAAAGTCCTCCATGAACGCAAATTTCTTCATATACTTGATCCAGGAGTTCCTTTGTCTTCTGGATTAGATTAAAAATTACAAGGCTACGGAGTTGAGTACTAGTAGTCGTAAACCCAAAAAAATTGGGTAGGCTGTTCAACGACGGTTATAAAATTACGCTGTTTAGTGTGATTTAATATCAGCCGGACAGATTTTATAAATTATTATAAAAATTCCATACATGAAGAATTTAACAACATTACGGACATTTCTTGAAAATAATTAAAATTGAAACCCAAGAACTTCCGCGCGGGAAACAGCTAGATGATGAAAACTGTTGTTAATAAATTAAGACTAATTAATGAGGGGTTCATTGTTTTTGTCACCGTTTAGATAGTGACAGTTTGGTTGGTTTGTGTCATTTAGAGGCACTTTTTACTTACTAATAAATGAGGGGGTCATTGTTTTTGTCACCGTTTGGATAGTGGCAGTTTGGTTGGTTTGTGTCATTAGAGGTAGGTTTTACATACTAATAAATGAGGGGTTCATTGTTTTTGTCACCGTTTAGATAGTGACAGTTTGGTTGGTTTGTGTCATTTAGAGGCACTTTTTACTTACTAATAAATGAGGGGGTCATTGTTTTTGTCACCGTTTAGATAGTGACAGTTTGGTTGGTTTGTGTCATTAGAGGCAGGTATTACATACTAATAAATGAGGGGTTCATTGTTTTTGTCACCGTTTAGATAGTGACAGTTTGGTTGGTTTGTGTCATTTAGAGGCACTTTTTACTTACTAATAAATGAGGGGGTCATTGTTTTTGTCACCGTTTGGATAGTGGCAGTTTGGTTGGTTTGTGTCATTAGAGGCAGGTTTTACATACTAATAAATGAGGGGGTCATTGTTTTTGTCACCGTTTGGATAGTGGCAGTTTGGTTGGTTTGTGTCATTAGAGGCAGGTTTTACATACTAATAAATGAGGGGTCATTGTTTTTGTCACCGTTTGGATAGTGGCAGTTTGGTTGGTTTGTGTCATTTAGAGGCAGGTTTTACATACTAATAAATGAGGGGGTCATTGTTTTTGTCACCCTTTGGATAGTGGCAGTTTTGTTGGTTTGTGTCATTAGAGGCAGGTTCTTCGTTTCACCGTCAGTTATGAGTAAGATAGCTATTATGTAGCAAAAGATTTTCTGCGTTCTTCACATTTCTGCGTTCTTCTCGTTGCTTTTCAACTGTCCGAGTGTTTCGTTATTTCCTAATCTCTCACTGCGTGACCTTTTTCTTGTGAGGGTGAAGCTATGTTAAGGATACTGTTTAGTTTAGTCCTATAACTCCAGCTGACATACAGAACCAAGTCCCTGCTGCGGTGAATTCAGTAACACAAGATTGTCACTATCAAGTTATGCTGTTGCACGTGTGGGGCGGGTTTGACTACTTCTTAGATATTAACCAGGAGGGTAGGCCATCTTAAACATTTATAACCTATTAAAAAATATTTAAATAGTTGCCTTTTCATTTGTTTGTGAATTACTCATGTCCAATTTATACTATATTAAATACCAATTAATTAAATTGGGTCTATCTTTTTAACAATCCTGCATTTTAATTGTTACGTTTAGGACGCAAGTTACGGTTCAAAATAAGTTATAAAAAGTCATTTTTATGAAAAGCAATATAACAAAACTCTATTTAGTATCAAAATAAATTCCATTTTCCAATGGGAATGGCAAATACCATTCATTATTTCATTCATAATTCCTGTGATTAATCTCCCCATTAAGACACATTTCGATTTGAAGACATTAAACCTTAGATCCATTCATTGCATAGCGAAATTCAATAACATCTGCGTTTTAACTTTCTCCTTTAATAACGTCTGTAGCCCTTCATCAACGTCCTTTCTTAAAGGACTTCGTGGAATCAATGTAATTAATGGCTATTCCAGTAACTATTATTACGTCTATTTCCTCATTGCATTTCAAATAAACGTTGACCTCAGGGATTTGCCCGAAGATTTGACGTCGAACACTTTGCAGGGGAAAAAATTGCTGTCTCGTGGCTTTATGCAGAGTGTTAAATGAATTACTTCTTTTTGCCATGCGATGGTTGTAGAACTTTTTCTTTTAATTTTTGTTAGAGGATACGCCCTTGGACCCCCATGAGATTCAATCTCTCTTAGCGAAGGAAATTGAGCGGGAGGATAAAGTGCGTATATGAGTTAAACGTGCATTTGGAAAGGCTGATTTGGTAATGAATACCTTCGCAAGAAATAGACGTTAAAGAAAAATCGTACAATGATGTGTTCACTAATTAGAAGCGAGGCTTTAAATGCCTGGAGACATTCCAGACTGAGAAATTGAACGTTAAAGAAACAGAGTTCATTTAAAACATTCATTGGCCTATATTTTGAGGAATATAATCGTCACCTACTGCTATTGTATGCCATGCACGACATTACTGTTACAATGAAAATGTTTTAATGTATCAGAATATTGAAGCCATTGCAGCGTCCAAAGTATTTCAAACCCCCATTAAATGTATGCAATTTATTTTAAAAGTAGCTATTTTTGATAGTTTCGAATATTTTATGAGAATGACTTCTTGAAAGATAATAAGTAGTTCGGTTTTTAACGAATACAAGAAAATTATTACATAAATTTATCTAAACTATAAAAACAGCATTTAATCTTTTTAAGTTTTTTTTTTTTATTATTTGACATTTTTTTTTTATTCTTTGACTAATTTTATCTATAACGAATATAATAATTCAGTAGAATAAAATTTTTCTTGAATTTTGAGGATTCATAAATCTTTTCAGGATCAGGATTCATAAATCTTTTTCGAAAAAAATTTTATCGAATTTGACATTGTTGAAGTTCGAAACCTTTTACGGCAAGGGCATAATATTTAAATTATTGCAATTGAATTGTTGCAATTCTTCAAATTACCTCTTTTACTAATTCTCTTTGCTTATTTTAATTCTCTAAATAATCAAATATCACACGGATACATTGTTTGATCAAAAACTTGCAGCTTGTTTCAGGAGAGACTAACTTGCAAGCAATATTGCTCTACAGTTTACGCTAGTTACTTGCATTTGAGAAAAGAATTTTCAAGAATTTTATATATTACATACATAATATCATAATTAGGAGACAACTCAAAACAAACTAGCATTAAATAATAAACTGATCTAATGATTTAATCATTCAATTAATTCAATCAGTTCAATCAATTTAATTAATTAACTTAATCAATAATGTTAAACAATCGGATTAATTAATTCTATTAATTAATTCAATTATTCTATTCAATTAATAAACAATTTAAGCAACTTAATTAATTCATTAAATATATTAATTCAGTTAATCAATTCAATCAATTAATTCATTCTATCAATTTAATTAAATCAACCCTATTTTGCCTTTTAAACTATTTTATTAATTCATTTCAAATAGTTCAATTTACAGAACTCGATTGGACTTATTCAATACAATTAGCCAATTGAAATCAATATGTTTTAGAAACAAACGTATTATATTGAGAGTTATTTTTTTAAATAGGAATTCTTTTATAACCAAATCATAATTTATTGAACAAAGCATTTGCAAATTATTAATGAAAATATATTTAGATAATTATAGAATCATAATTGCAGTTATATAGAGAGAAATGGTAATGCTGTTATAATAAAGCAGGGAAAAAACATTTAATGTTTAAAAATTCTTAGCTTTTAATTAATAATTTATTCAATTAATTAATCGAATGTTTGGTTATGATTTTTTTTTCTTTACAGATTGTTTAGCAGAAATAGTGTGAAACGTACAATGCAAAAACCACAATGCCTCAAATATTCAACAGTTTTGCCTCTCAAACATATAGAGCTTAGATATTTCCTATTCGTCGTCAGTTTTATTTTGGTACAGAGCATGTGTTACTTGTGATGAAATGACAACTAGAAATTAATTGCACATTCCTGTTTCTCTCAATAAGTGTTAGACAAAATGGCTTACTACTTGAAGCAAAACCAGTTGGCGACCATGTTGAAAAAGAAGCCAACTTTAAAACGTTTCTACAAACAACGATGGAGAAATCCAGCTTTAGTACTCCTCTCAACGCTCTTCGTCATCGGTTACTTTTCAATGGGCCAAATTACCTTAATAGGATCTGTACTTTCAAGACTACCTTTTAGACCCTGTCCCGATAGGACAACGCCTCCCATACCAAACTTCGACAGGCATCTTTTATCTGAAAAAGCTGATGAAAACAAAACTGCCCAATTTCCTGAAGATCTCTTCACTCTGGAGCAACGAAAACATGGTGCTGTACTGTTTCATTGTCTTGGTTTAGTCTATATGTTCGTCGCCTTGGCCATTGTTTGCGACGAATTCTTTGTTCCTTCTTTAGATGTGATTACAGAAAAGGCTGGAATATCCGAGGACGTAGCTGGAGCTACTTTCATGGCCGCCGGAGGGAGTGCTCCGGAACTATTCACTAGCATTATTGGTGTCTTCATCAGTTACGATGACGTCGGAATAGGCACCATTGTTGGTTCCGCAGTCTTCAACATCCTCTTTGTCATTTCTATGTGTGCCATATTCAGTAAAACTGTGCTGGAACTGACCTGGTGGCCTCTCTTCCGCGATGTCAGTTTCTATGCCATAATTCTCATCCTACTCATGACATTCTTCCAAGATAATGTCATCTTATGGTGGGAGGCCCTTGTGCTGTTGAGCTGCTACATTTGTTATGTCACTTTCATGAAATTTAATGAACATTGTGAGAAATTCATCAAGAAGTTGCTTAACCGCAATAAAGTAACGCGCGTTGGTAGCGCTGATAAACTGATGCCACATGTAAGTATTTGCTTGTTTTTTTCTTTCATTCATTGAAAACATCTTTATTTACTTAAAATGTTACTGCAATGCTACCTGATAGAATGTTTTCATTTATTAACATTTTAATTTATTATTAATTTTTATTTTACTCTATTAAAAAAATAATTTCCTTTTCTAATGGTTTTTAAATTTTTATGATAATGGTAATTTTATTTTATTTTGTACCAAAATATTACACAATTCTAAGCAAGTATTGATATTTTGAGTTATAGATTTAGTTGCTTTTCGCAAAAAAGCAAATAATATGTGGTGTAAAAAATTATAATTTTTTTTAAAGATATAATGGTTTTTTTTCAGATTGTTTGGTCTTGGAAATTTTTTTTTATTTCAGTGAGCATAAAATTAGAGAAATTATTATACAAACTCAATCGAGGAATTAAAGAGATTTTCTGAGCTAGAACAAACTGAATATTGTATATGAAACACAACTAATTTAAGAAATGTAAAACTATTCCAAAGTGTAACTTTATCATGACTTTAACTTCGTCATGAGACAACTTTATCTTAGTCAACTTTTGTAACTTTAACAACACTTGTAACTTTATCTTAGTCATGAAACAGACAGACTAACTCTTTTGGGTTAAAACATGTATCCGGCTGTAAGGAACTAAATGGCTTCATAGTGGCTTTTAAGTGGTGGGCCTAGTTGGTTGCTATAAAATTCTGGTTATTTAACCGTATTAGGTGAAAGTAGCTAATTAACGGTTTTTCTCACTGTTAAAAGATTGATTGCTCTCTTATTTATGGTTAATTGACTGTTTTGTTCAAATATGGTAAAATAACAATTAAATTAATTGTTATTTAACCCTTTTTCCGAGAAATTTCAAACAATGTACCTTAGGTACCTTATGGTACCTTACAATGGTACCTTAGCATTAGTAATGAACATTCTAAGCAATGATGTTCTTCAAACTCGCAATATTTCGGGGAAATCCCATTTCTCTTCGAGCAGAATAAGTGCTTGATTTCAGTTATTCTTGTGCAGCCATGAATTGATGAAATGGGTGTTCAAAAACTGCACTGGGCCTTCTCAGAGCCCTGATCTAACTCTCATAGAGAACTTTTGTAGAGAATCAAAACGCAGATTACATAGTCGGATAAATCGACCATCCTTACTGTCAGAACTTAAGCTTTGATAAAAGCTTGGAACACAATTTCAATGGCCAATTTTTAAAATCTGGTTAATAGTCTTCTCAGACGTGTACAGACTCAGTGTACGTGTACAAACGTGTTACACATACATAACATGCCCCGGATACATGACATGTATCCGGACACCAAGTGGTACATTATTGCACATTACTAGTAGCACGGGGTAAATTACTAGCACCAAGTGGTACCATCAGTGGTACACCATTGTACATTATGTGTAAATAATACGAAGGCTATTTTTTTAAATAAGGGCCGTTTGAAAACAAAAACCAAATGAAGGAAAATTTTCATGAAGCAAATTTATTTTTTGATTCTACATACGTTTCTCTTTCTTTCAAAACAGGTACCCATTTTACTTTAATACTTATCATACCTCACAACTAGATTTAGAATACCCTCTTGTTAGTAACTTGCCGCCTGCTCCGATATCCAAAAGGTTACGATCGTTTTCACGTCTTCGTAATCGTTGTACGTGTTGCCGGCAAAATGATGTTTAGAACATCGGAAAAGATGAAAATCACTTAGCATCAGATCTGGACTGATGAGGGGTGGTCCAAAACTTCCCAGCCGAAAGAGCCAATAAAGCTCGGGACTGAGCTGTGGTAAGTGTCATTGTCATCGAGTAGAGAAATTTTCTGTCAGCATGCTGGCAGAAGCTTCGCAAACTTCAGAAATCCGTTAGGGAATTTATGCAACAGACAGGTTTTTTACCTACTGAAAACGTATCACTGACCGTACAAAAAGAAAACAAAAAACTTTTTAATCTAAATTGGCAAAACTTCTTTGAAAAAAACGCGCTTAAAAGCAGCAGAGATTTCAAATAATGAAAAACATATTGCAAAAAAAAAAACGAAGAAAAAAATATATAAATATATGACCACCGAAGCCGACGTCTTCAGGGGGTACCGGCCCCAGTAGCCATAAAACAAAACCTTTTCTATTGAGAGAGAGGCAAATTGCTAAATAAACTCCCTCAGTACCCCGAAGGTTTTGTATAGAAGTCCAGGAAAGAACATGAAATACATTGAAACAATTCAGAAAAGAAACTCAATCAAAATCATCAAAAAATAAAAACTCACTTTAACCAGATCAAACAGCAATTTCATAAGCAATCCGAATGAAAAGGAAACACTTAGAATTAAAGAAAACAACGCCCTCTATTACAATGCGCAGATAGAGAAAAAAAGAAGCCAAGGAAAAGATACGTAACATATTAAAAGAATGATTGACTGGGGCTGCTCAGTTAAGACTTGAATTGCGAATGTGATATACAAGTATACCACATGGAATGATTATTGAAATTTGTAGCGGCATTTTTTATAAGTATTTACTTAATGAGAAAATTGATAAGTTTAATTGGTTGGATTTATGTAAGTTTGATCTTTTTGAGAATGTTCTTTTTAATGGTTTAGATTTTTATAAACAAATTATTCGTATTCCACAAGGTCATTCCTTTTCTGGTGCTTTTGCTAATATTTTTTTGCCTTTTTTTGAAGCTAAATTTCTTGAGCATAATGAATTTAATGCTTTTAGATATATAGATGATTTGATTTTGTTTAATTGTGATAATTATAATTTTATTTATAGTATTTATCCTAAAGATTTGGTTTTAAAGAAAACTAATGAGAATTGCTTAAATGTTGAATACTTGGATTTTAAAATTGATATTATTTACAATATTATTAAAATTGGTGTTTTTGATTAAAAAAAAAAAGAGAAAAGCTTTTAAATTTAATGTTATTTTTTTCTGCAACTTTAATACTAATTTGTGTAATAAAATTTTTAAAAATTTGATTTTTTTCACAATTGGTTAGGATTAAAAATATTTGCAATAATGTTGAAAGTTTTCGGGAAGGTGTGAATAATTTTTTGAATAATTTGAGTAAAACTGATTTTCCTTTTAATTTTTGAAAAGTTAACTTTTTAATTAAGAAAATGATTGAAGAATTCTAGTTTTTTATATTTTTTTTCGTTTAAAAGGGGGTAATTCAAGTCTTAACAGAGCAGCCCCAGTTAAGCATTCTTTTAATATGTTACGTATCTTTTCTTTGGCTTCTTTTTTTCTCTATCTGCGCATTGTAATAGAGGGCGTTGTTTTCTTTAGTTCTAAGTGTTTCCTTTTCATTCGGATTGCTTATGAAATTGCTGTTTGACCTGGTTAAAGTGAGTTTTTATTTTTTGATGATTTTGTTTGAGTTTCTTTTCTGAATTGTTTCAATGTATTTCATGATCTTTCCTGGACTTCTATACAAAACCTTCAGGGTACTGAGGGAGTTTATTTAGGCATTTGCCTCTCTCTCAATAGAAAAGGTTTTGTTTTATGGCTACTGGGGCCGGTACCCCCTGAAGACGCCAGGTTCAGTGGTCATATTTTTATTTATTTTTTCCTTCGTTTCCTTTTTTGCATCACTGACCGTACCTCACACGTGGCGGGTGATTTCTGAAATTTGGACATTTTAAAGACACAGAACTGACCACACAGGATACACACACAGCTGTAACTGAACACAGTTGTTCCCAAGGAATGCCGTGACACGCCACAATTACTCGTTGTGTCGCAAGCGTCATCTATTAGTGTACACAACAAAACGGATCCTAATTAAAAAACAGCCTTCGTACATAAAGTAAAATGTCTAGGTACAGATAAATTCTTAGATTGCATACTCATCCCTAAACGTCACGCATTCCGCATTCTATAAAAGAATGCTGTTCTTTTCATTGCTAGTAACATGTACAATTTAGAAATAATCAATTGATAAAATACTCTACAAAAATTTAAACCATCTTCTATTTAATTAATTCTTTAACAAAAAGGGCTTAAAATAAAAAAAAATAAAAATAAAATCTTGAAAGTCTTGCCACATATAAATCTTTTCTATCAAATTTAACATCCTCTTTTTTAAATTTCTTTCACAAAATTGACTGTAACGCACAATTAACATTAATAACTTTTAAGAAAAACCAGGCATAACCTACATCTAAAAGAAACTATACACTTTTTATCTCATTCTTCTCTTAGAGAACAAGCTGAACTATTCACCCAGAAATAATGATTAAAATAAACATTCCACCTCATGTTCTTCTTTTTTTTTTTTCCTTTTTTTTTTTTTTTTGTCTCGTTTTCTCTAAAATGTGTATCGATAACTTCTTTCGAGTTAGGTAAAACTACCGACCATAAATTTAATGACCTGAAGATAGTATCTCGAACTTCTTTTTTCTTTTTCACACTCTTCCGAAACATTGAGATTAAATATTTGAGTTAAGTTTCTTAGATAAATGGTACTTTTTCAGTTTTTGCAGATTATTTTTCTAACTTTTCCGAGTAATTATGTAAGGGGGTGGAATAGTTACTTTTTAAGAATTATTTTTACGTACCTCGGTATCCTGTTTTTCGAGGCAGAAAATAATTTTGGACTTTTATCATTCCTTTTAAGTTCTAGAAAAAAAATTATTAAACATGTTTGCATTCGTGCTTTAAATGAGATTTCAGCAAAACAGTTATGTTTGAAAGAAAAAATAATTACTTTGTTTTATTTTCAGACCAAAATTAGCTCTAGATTGTTTACATATTAAAATAAGATTTTTAAATAAATTACATTTTCTGATTGTTTTTGTTTAAATTTTTTAAACTTAAAAAATAACTATATATAGTTGAGCTCTTAAACAATGTTGTTCTTCATATTTAAATTTAATTTTCTCCGTTTTACATAACAACATTATTGTATAAGACAATTCTGATTATTATCAGTTCAATCTGTTCAGTCAAAAGTTCAATCATTCAGTTCAATCAATTCGAATGGTTCTCTTATCCAATGGTTCTTCCAATCCAAATCCAATGGTTCTCTTATTAGCAAGTTGTTTCTTTTCTTATTTAATAAGAAACGAACACTTAATGGATTAAAGGAGTATTTTAAAAAATGCAATACTACTGTTTTTATTTCAAAATTTTTCTGATTAGCTCTTTATTTTTTTTTAATTATTCAATCAGAAACGAACACTTAATAGATTAAGTGAGATAAAACAATTAAAAAAAGTTATTACGGATTCAATTCTACCTTTTCTCTGGATAACTAGTTGTTTCTTCTCTAATTCAATAAGAAAATTAACACGTAATAGATTAAGTGAGATAAAACAATTAAAAAAAGTTATTACGGATTCAATTCTACCTTTTCTCTGGATAACTAGTTGTTTCTTCTCTAATTCAATAAGAAAATTAACACGTAATAGATTAAGTGAGATAAAACAATTAAAAAAAGTTATTACGGATTCAATTCTACCTTTTCTCTGGATAACTAGTTGTTTCTTCTCTAATTCAATAAGAAAATTAACACGTAATAGATTAAGTGAGATAAAACAATTAAAAAAAGTTATTACGGATTCAATTCTACCTTTTCTCTGGATAACTAGTTGTTTCTTCTCTAATTCAATAAGAAAATTAACACGTAATAGATTAAGTGAGATAAAACAATTAAAAAAAGTTATTACGGATTCAATTCTACCTTTTCTCTGGATAACTAGTTGTTTCTTCTCTAATTCAATAAGAAAATTAACACGTAATAGATTAAGTGAGATAAAACAATTAAAAAAAGTTATTACGGATTCAATTCTACCTTTTCTCTGGATAACTAGTTGTTTCTTCTCTAATTCAATAAGAAAATTAACACGTAATAGATTAAGTGAGATAAAACAATTAAAAAAAGTTATTACGGATTCAATTCTACCTTTTCTCTGGATAACTAGTTGTTTCTTCTCTAATTCAATAAGAAAATTAACACGTAATAGATTAAGTGAGATAAAACAATTAAAAAAAGTTATTACGGATTCAATTCTACCTTTTCTCTGGATAACTAGTTGTTTCTTCTCTAATTCAATAAGAAAATTAACACGTAATAGATTAAGTGAGATAAAACAATTAAAAAAAGTTATTACGGATTCAATTCTACCTTTTCTCTGGATAACTAGTTGTTTCTTCTCTAATTCAATAAGAAAATTAACACGTAATAGATTAAGTGAGATAAAACAAATTTTCAAAAAAATAAACTCATAATTTTGGTTTAGATTCTGCATTTTCTTTGACTTTCTAGCTATTTCTTTTCTGATTCTATAAGAAACGAACACTTAATAGATTTAATAGATAAAGTGAGATAAAACAAGTTAAAAAACAAAGCATTGTGATTTTTAGTTCCGCTTTTTATTTATTTAACTTGCTATGTTTTTCTGATTCAAAAAGAAACGAATACTTAATAGATACATTTTTATGAGAAAAAACAACTTAAAAAAACATGATGATTTTTTCCATCAATTGTTATCTCTGATTATCTTGATATTTCTATTTTGGTGCACTAAGAAATAAAACTTTGATAAATTAAATAAGATCAAACTAACTAAACTATTGACGTAACTTTTTAAATTAACTGATACTCATTCATCATTCATTAAATCATCAGTTAATTTTTTCATCATCGGGTGGTTTATTTAACCATCATTTTAATGTATTCAGCCATGATTGATTCATTCAAGCATCAATTCAGTTAGTTTATCATTGATTTATTCATTCAAACATCAATTCAGCTACTTTATCATTGATTGATTCATTCAAAGATCAATTCAGTTAGTTTATCGTTGATTGATTCATTCAAACATCAATTCAGTTAGTTTATCTTTGATTGATTCATTCAAACATAAATTCAGTCAGTTTATCTTTGATTCATTCAAACATCAGTTCAGTTAGTTTATCATTGATTGATTCCTTCAAACATCCATTCGGTTAGTTTATCATTGATTGATTCATTAAATAAATGGAGTTCATTGTAATGATTCATTGTGATGTTTTGTTTTAATTTAATCATCACAAATGAAACAAAACTGAAAATTGATGTCATTTATAAAATATCCGAACATTTTTAAATTAATTATTACAGAAAATTCTTTTCTAATTAGCTTTTTCTTTTATTCACAAAGATCAGATTTCCTATAACATGCTTAATCTTATGAACTATCAAAAAAGAATTGCGGTGTTTAGTACTAAAATCCTGGTTAGCAACACACGCTGGCATTCCTTGTGAAAAGACTGTTTTCTTAGAATAAGTTTAAATTATGTGTCGACGCATTCTTTGCATATTTTTACTACCAAATGCGTCTAGACAACTTTTTTAACGAGCAAAAATGATCTAAATAATATTACGTAAAGAACATTAAACATTTTCTTAAAGTCAAAAAAAAAAAATTATGTTTTAAAGGAGAAAGGTGCTAGTATGGACCTTTTTTACAAATTTGTCAGAAAACCATATTTAATATAATAATTTACCTATGAAATATTTTTTTAAAGTAGTTTGTTTTATAATATAATAATTGTTTGGTTTATATCTGGAATTACAAAGTTGTTTAGCTCTTGCATATTGAATTTCTTTCTTTTTTTTTTTAAAAAAAAAAAAGGCTGCTGTTGTTCACACTACACGGGCTATAGTGTGGTAAAATTTGTTTACTCATTAAATAATCACTTATTACAATTCAGTGAAGTATATCGAAAGACAAATGAAATCGATTTCAATCTATGCCTTATTGGAGAACTTAATAACTATTAAAATGACTTAACTTAATAGAACCTAATAACTAATAACTATTAAAATACTAATTTTTAATAGAACATTTCACTAAATTAAAAAATACATTTTAATAGCAAATCTATATGCTTAAAACATTATTCTAATTGATTTATTTGAAAGCACAGAACCAACTGTATGTTGAATAACCATTATTTTAAGTTGGTGAAATGATCTAAATGGACAACGTGCATGGTTTAGCAATAGTTAAGGAAAGACTGTATCGTTCGCTGATATTCTGTTTTAGTTCAAAAGGTATGCCAAAAATTTTTATTTAATTCATCTATATTGAATCAGAATCATATTATTTGAACCAACTTTATATAACTTCCTTTAAATTTTCTTAAAACCTTGAAAAAATGAATTAGTATAAAAGTTTCATGCTAAGTGTTTTTCTTGATATTAAACCACTAATTATAAAGGTACTTATTTCTTCAAAATCATTCTAATTCAGAAAATAAAGTCGAATATATTTTTTTTCCAATGCCCACCAGGGTTTACATTCGACATTTGAGGTAGGTGTATTAGGACAGATTTTTTGGCCACTCTTTCAAGGGCGCTAAATTAAGTGGGCCAACGTTGCTCCCACACTAAAGACAGATTGTACAGAGAATGAAAGAACATCCATGAAATTTCCTGGATTTGAATTCAGAATCCTTTCTGGTGCAATTCCAGTTCCCTGACACCTACACAGTCCGGCCGGCAGGTCAAACATGCGAACCAACTCATTTTTTCATTGAAAATAGAAGGAGTCAGTATGGATACGCCTATACTAGCCCCGCAAATACACGTGTTGTATGCCTAATGCTGATTAATTGAAAGTGCATAGAGCAATTTATCAAATACATTAAAAACCGTATAATTTATAATATGTTGACCCCTTATGTTGAAATTCTGAAAGTAAAATTTTTTTATAAAAGAGTAGAAGAGAAAATTTTAAAGTTACTTTTGCACCTTAAAAACCTTCCTTTACGAAGTATTCACTGTCCTATTATGCAAGTGCACGTGGAAGTGTACATCACTCTGCGATATCTCAGAAAAGAAATTTGAGTCATAAATAAAATAGTTATCCAATAGTTATCCACTCTAGCCACAAAACCACATTATCCCACTCTCCCCTATAACGCTGTATTCATAAATTTTGGCAGTATTATTAATGAAATTATGAAAATTTATTATTGACAAACATATGTAAAGTAAATCAACATAACCAATGTTAAGAAAAAGGTTATACAATCGTCTAATAAAAGTTCGCCCAGGGCAACTAATTTTAAATTGAAATATAATTACTATTTAATCCAATCAATGCCATGTCCTAAATATGAAAATATTTATTTCCATTAAAAAATTGATTTTCTAGCATCAAAAATAAAAATAAAATATTATAAATGTTCAATGTCCTTTTTAGTATTGAAATACGAGGCACGTCGTACAATAATAATAATAATAATATGCCAGTTGAATTATTTCATATAGAATACAATAACTTGCATAGTGCTTACATGAGTTCATATTAACTCTAATATGAACAGCAAAAAAAAGTTACAACCTGAATTACCTTTCATTTAATGATAGTATTTTCACTGACTAAAATGCAATCTTTGTCATTTGAGAAGCTTCCCAAAGACATACACTGAGTTTAAAGTATGGTAAAAACTACCAAAATATGGTAAAAGGATCCACAATTTCATGACCAACGTCATGGTTGGAGCAACAGAGTTTTACGGCAAACAGACGCGTTGTTAGAAATTTTTCGGAAAAAATTTTTAAATAACAATTTATTTAATTGTTTAATTTTAGTTGAGAAAAACAATTATCAACTTCTTTCACCTAATACGGTTGAACAACCAGAATTTCATCACGCCAACTAGGCATACCTAATGAAGCAATTTATTATTTTGTTTGCAGCTGGGTACATATTATAGCCATGAGAGCTAATCTGTTTATCTTATGACCGATAGAACGGTAGTTCGAGTCCCGGCGTTGACAACACAATATTTGCTCCATTCCCTTCAACACATGAAGAGTTTTCAGTGTCCTGCTCTTCCCAATTTGTGATCCTGTACTAAAAACTAAGTAAGCCACATTCCAAGGTTCTTCTGATAAAATACGACTCAACCACAACCTACCTCCAATGCCGATTACCTAACGGAAAGCCTAGATGCATTGTCCAGCTAAAATTCTTTTTTACAGTTTCTAGTTGTAAATTGTTAAAAAAACGTATAGTTTTGCATTCATTGCTTTTTTAACCACATCAGAAGTAAACGCTTTCAAAACCGGAAAGGTAGAAAATGTTCTTTATCGTAAACTTTACGATTAATTGTATGAACAGACTAGTGTTGGTGATTTTACCATATTTTGGAATGAAAATTCTAACATTGCATATTTCTGGTTGTTAAAGCCAAAGTATAAAGTATTTAAACCCTTCATTTGGTAATTTTTCTATTCATATGGTAACGGATTACCAGAAATTCTGTTTTTCAAAAATACATTTCTTATTATCGCAAATTTAATAGAAAAATTCAAAACTGAAATGCAAATTTAGCCGGATAAATGGATTTTATGACGCACTTCAAGGAATCATGATAAAATTATCAGAATTTACCACATTTAACAAATTTTATCACATATTATAAAACCATATTTTACCAAATCGCTTCGATAAAAATTTCTGAAATTTTTGGTGTTCGCATAGAGCCAGAAACACGATACATTTTACCATATTTTAGCAGTCGTTTTTTTTCAATATAAATATCCCAAGACATGCCCTCATTTCCTAAGTATAAGCGAAATTACTTTTAAAGAACTATACCAAAATAGTTTGCCCGATTTTAATTTAAAGTTTAAGAATTAAAACCGATGCAATATTTTAAGTTTAAAATCGCAATCTCTAAACCCGATGTTACCTGTATACATACATTACATTTTCCAAAACCAAGTAAGCAATCACAAGGTTTTATGTAACGTCATTTTCACGATGAATTTAAAATTGCCAACGGAATTTGAAAAGGGTATTTTTATATTTAATATCGGATAAGATATTTACAAAGTATAAGCACGAAAACTTACAGAAATCTTTACCGAAATTGTTGTCTTATTTCAAATAGTTTAAAATATTAATTAATTACAATAATACACATGTGTTTCCCGTCGGAAAAGTTCAGATATCAATCATAAGGTATGAAATTTAACTTTTCTAAAAGGTTTTAAATTAATCGCTTCTGTAAAAATTGTCTTTTTAAATTACACTGAACTAAAAACCGCACTTGTTAAAAAAGACAACATCCTACAATTAAAAGCTCATCTGATTACCTAATTTTGTAATTGTTGGCGCCCAGGTTGTGTATTGACGTGCTTTTCTCTCTCTCTCTCGCTATTGTAACACTGTGAAAAGTTTATGTTTGATAGAGTGTAGAATTTCCGATTGCATTTCCTGCACTGAGAAAAAAAGTATAGTCAGAACTACCAGATTATAGTAACATTTACAGTGTTTCTAGCTTTAGGGGAATGTTAAAAAGCATGGTATTTTTTACCGAAGCTTTTTGGTAATGAATTTGGTAAAATAAATATTAAGGTAAAGTTTTGTAATGAGAATGAAATTTGGTAAATATAATAAAATTTTGTAATTATTTTATGATACCTCAGATAAGGCCATGATTACTTTTAATTTACTTTTCAGTTTTGTACTTTTTACTAAATATTTGATAATAAGAACTATAATTTTGAAAACCAGAATTTTCAGTTTATGGTAACGAATGTTGCCCAAAAGTATCACTACGATAATTTTACCAAAATTTTTTCTCCGTGTCATTTAAACCTATTTTTACTTTACTGTATGTAATCATAAAAAAATATTATTTTTTTTAGCAACTTAATTTCGATTATGATTATAACTTCTCGTTTTGAAATATAGTGATAGGAAATAATGAAAGTAGGGCAAGTATTTAGCATAATTTTGAAAGATTTTTCAAATAGACTAATGCAGTCATTATTGTTTAAGAAAAAATATTTATGCAAGATTATTTCTGCAACATAAATAACCCGCATTGAATTACGAGAAGCCAAATTCATTATTTTCAGATTTAGTGAGATTCATTTTCTTTAGAATCCTACTAGATGGAAATTATGTTTCAATATTTGTCTCTAAGGAAACCCTAAATTTGAAATGCAGAATTATGTCACTGTGTTTCATTTTTCTTTCTTTCTTTCTTACTTTATTTATTTAATTTTTTTTGTGTGAAGGTCTGTTGCGTTGGAAACCGTTATTTCAAATATAAAACGCAAAACGGAAATGCGTGATTCAAAAAACATATATTCTGTATATTCTTCAAGATAGTTAGATTTAGAAAAAGTCAATCTGGAGGGAGAAACATTTTTAAAAAAACTTATCGCATTTATTAAAGAAATCGTCTTATCTTTTTTAAAAAAAACAATATGTTGCATTTACTGTAATTTTAAGTTTTGTAATTATTTTTAAATATTATAAAATGAGTTACCCTACTCTTTCAAGGAAAATTTATAGATTTTCTGTTTACTTTTTAAAAAAAGTAAGGGTAACCGGTTGCAACACTTTTTTCTTTGCTTCATGATCCATACGAAGAGTACAAAACAGATAGATACAATGCAAACTGTTAAGAAAATGCGGTATAATATGGAGAAACAACCATATATAGGGACTATGAATTTAAGTCCGGCACCAGACAAGAATAACTCCAGATTCTGGTTTATACTGGTGACTGATACTGGAAATGGGTATATCAAATACAACAATAAATATCGAATCACAGAATACCGCTATTCTTTTCGATAACATATCAAAAAGTCAGATATTATCATAAATATTATATGTTACGATAATTAATGAATACGGTATTGTAGGATATGACAAATTTTATTTGCATTACGAAAGTATTAATCTATGTAAAAATATTATAAATTAGTTAAATTGGAAAAACATTGCGATACCACGCCCGCTGAAGACTCCCCGTGTAGTAAATGGTAACTGATGCACGTTAAGGGGTCACACTACCCTTACAACAACTTTCTTAAATAAAGGTATAGACATTCATTTTCTGGGTGCCTTACATGCCCACTTAACTTATAATCAATAATTTTTCTTCAAAAAATAATTAAACTCCTTAATTTTTTTTTAAATTTAAAAAAACAAAATTGAAAAAATTCAAAATTTTCAAATCCTTAAGGCTTTTTTATTTTAACATATTTTCAAAAAATGTTTTTTTTTAGTGCTTAGAATATTCATCTTAACAAATTTGTGCATTTATTTGTTGAAATAATAATTAGAATATTTTTTATAGATTATTCTGTAAAAAGTAGCAAAAAAAAGTTAACAATTCCTGTTAGGTATATATCACATGCTGTAATTGTAATAACTCATAAAATGCTTATTCCATACACAGTTTAAATAAGTGTATAATACTTAAGATAAAAAAGTTTACTTCAAAACTTTATCTTTAATAGAAAAAAATTCCTTAGGGATTTAATTAAGATTAAAACACAAAATTATCATCTATGAGAAAAAGCACTTTTAAGTCTGTCTGCTGAGCAAGTTTCTGTTTTAGGGCAATCTAAAAACAGTCATAGCTTTTTTTTTAATGTAGATAGAGAGATGATATTTTTTTCTGTGCATTTGAAATAATTTGAAATTTTTTTATAAGCAATAAAAAAAAAATTCGAGGTTTTGGTCATTTTTTGGGTACTGTGTGACCCAGTCTCAAAATTCTCCATTTTCCCATAACAAATCAATACCTCTGGGGGTACTGATCCAGGAGTTTCCTTGTCTTCTAGATTGGTTCAAAATTACAAGGCTACGGAGTTGAACACTAGTAGTCGTAGGCTCAAAATTGGGTCGGCTGTTCAACGACGGATATAAAATAAAAATAAAATCATATTCCCGTGAATAAAAAGTTTTCTGAAACATCGTTTCCGATTCCTGTGTTAATTCTTTAAATCTGACTGTAGAAAATTACCTTCTAACAGCTTGTGTTCTAATAATATATTCTATGACGAATATTGCTCGTGTGCATGTAATATGTAAAGCTTCTAGTGTTGCTGAAGGAAATGGTGTATCCATTTAAAAGCAATCTATAAAAAACGTAATGGCTATGTCAAGATGACTATGAAAAAACAAAAGCCTTTAGTTGTAGAGCTAGCGCGGGAATAAAATTTCTGTGAAGAGATTTTCAGTTGGTTACTGATTATTTTATAATCAAATGCTAATATTATTTTTTGACTTAAAAATGTCTACACGTAACCGTGAACCATAATCACAATAATTAGTGCTTACATATCTATCACGTTTTGGTACAATCTTAGTACTTTCTCCTTTTATGGCACTTTTTTATAGATTTTACAATTTTTTTAACATTTTTATTCATTTTTGAGATAACATTCCTTGCTTTTGAAGTTTGCAAATCTAGTCAATGATCTTCTATAATCAAAACCGTTCATATGTTCTGTGCATAAAATAAAAAACGGTCCACCCTGAATAACTTTTGATCTAGAGATCGGATCTTCACGCTCTAGGACTCTTGCTTGAGTGGGTGACATCAAATATGCTAATTAATTAGCGCAGACGATATTTTAATTTGCAAAATCAGACACAAAAAGGCACTTTCTTTGAATAAACTTACCTTTTTTTCAATAGATTCGGATTTCTAACCCCCAAAATATAAGGGGTAGCTGCAATCTGGGAAATTTGGTTTTCGTTGTTTGGTCAGGAAAACGATGCAAAGTTCGGACCCTTTAAAGTTAATTTTACTTTTTGCATATTTCACCATATCTCAGAAATTTTCAAGTGAATTGAAATTTTTTTTGTATACAATTATAAAAATCGTTTATCCAAAGACAATTTCATAGAAAAAATAAATTTTAATTAAGATTTATAAATTTTTGTAAGTTATTCAGGAGGGTCCATTTTTTATTTTGCGTACTGTGCATTCTTCATCTCCATCTGCCCTACAGCTCTTTATAGACCTAAGCCATCTCAATAAGCTACTGATCTGATGCCATGCTCCACCAATGATTGACTTTTAATGTCTTGAGATTTGCCTTAACGACGTCTTCCTCTTCTTTTTTTTTTTGGTACCCTCTATACATGCTAAATTAAACTTTTTAACAAGATTGCAAGTTGTCGCATCTAAAAATATACCCAAGCCTATGAAAATTAAAAATGTGATGATTCTAGCAATATTAGTTGTTTTTATTTCCAATAGATACGTTCATTAACTATACTAACACAGAACATCACAATAATTGTTATGTTCTTATCTTAATTTCATAGGAGGATTATATAAGGAGCCATTTCCCTGCTTTTTAGAAAAATACAGGCTGATTTTATTTCCAATAGATACGTACATTAACTATACTAACACAGAACATCATAATAATTGTTATGTTCTTATCTTAATTTCATAGGAGGATTATGTAAGGAGCCATTTCCCTGCTTTTTAGAAAAATACAGGCTGAAATTATTTCTAATAGATACGTACATTAACTATACTAACACAGAACATCATAATAATTGTTATGTTCTTATCTTAATTTCATAAGAGGATTATGTAAGGAGCCATTTCCTTGCTTTTTAGAAAAATACAGGCTGTTTTTATTTCCAATAGATACGTACATTAACTATACTAACACAGAACATCATAATAATTGTTATGTTCTTATCTTAATTTTATAGGAAGATTATGGAAGGAACCATTCTCTTACGTTTTAGAAAAATATAAAAATATTTCCTTCCACCTTTATAAAATGAAAACTATATTCTTGCTCCCAGCTTTGTATATCTATCAAATCATAAAATGCTTGTCTAAAGAAACGTGCCCTTGATTCATACTCTTAAAGACGGAAGAAATCCACCTATTTACGTGATATGAAACTTTTGTTACTACACATAAGTATCGCACAGCCCTCACACGTAACTCAAATACGTGTCGTGAATTTCGATATTTTATTCCAAAGATTTATACCTGAAAGTACGCTTTTGGTTTTTAATTTTATTTAAACTTTCACATGAATGTCACCTTGCACGAAATGCATGAAGTATTTATGGATGAACGTTGCGATATTTTTGTGTCTTAAATAAAATTGCCATTGCGTACGTATACGTATGCATTCCTCTCGTATATGTATTTGTGTAATTTTTATAATGATGTATTTTTCTGAATAATTTATTAAAATTTCTCTGTTGTATGAGTTAGTCAAGGAGTAAATTTGTTAGTCGCACTGAGGAAAAAAATATACTCAAAAAGTATCACAAACTTTACCATGTTTCTGCCTCTATGGGAACACCAAAAAAGCTCGATAATTTTTAGAGAAAAGTTTTGGTAATGATTTTGGTAAAATTAATATTAAAATATGATTTTTATAATCTGTTATAAAATTTATTAAATGTGGTAAAATTTGGTAATTTTATCATGATACTTTAGATCATGGCATAAAAAACGTTTATTTGGTTAAATATACTTTTCCGTTTCGTATTTTTTTTCCTAAATGTGTGTAATCACAACTATAATTTTGAAAACCAGAAATTCTTTTAAATGGTCGCCATATGAAGGGAAAAATTACGAAATGAATGATAAAAAATGTCGTATATTATAGTTTTACTAATAAGAATAATGGGTTTTTTATTGCCAGAAAAGTCAGCATCACACATTGTGGTATTTTTACCAGACTTTTTTTCTCCGTGTGGATCTGTCTCAACTTTAGCAACTTATTATTTCACATTAGCCTTATATTTTAGCTTTTTTTTTCTTTTGCGGAAACGTTACATATCTCATCTGCTTAAAAAAGCATACCTTTTTTTCGACGAAATATGTTTTCTGACCACCCAAAATACAAGGAGAAGCTACCATCATGGAAATAGGGGCCTAATAGTTAAGTCAGGAGAGCGATTGAAAATTTGGCTAAGAAAGTCAGACATTTAGAGTTAGATTTTTTTCAGAAACTATTTGTTTGATTATTCCATATAAAATTACGTCTTTTAAAATTATGTAAAAATTAGCAATTCAGAAATTTAATAATTAAATAAAATATTAAATAATTATTAAAAAATTTTATTTTTTGTGTAATGATATTTGGGTGAAAAAATTTAATAATTGTGTGGAAATTTTTTTTAATACGTTTAAGAAATTCTCGTGTTAGGCGCAGTATGTAAAAGTAAAATTAACATTGCGAGATGCAAATTTTAAACGGCTATAATTACCAAACCATAGGGACCATATTTCCCATAAACCGAAAAAAAAATTTCATAGCAAGGTGTACAAATTTGTACATAATTTTAAATGGCAAAATGCATAATATGAACGAAATCAGTTGAACAGTTCTTGAGAAACCGAATATTAAATATCTGGCTTCTTATTCCACTGGCGATTTAGGAAAAGGGCGAAATTGGGAGAACATTTCTCCCCTATACACTATTTCTCTATTGAAGTACTTGAAAAAAAATCGGTTTTGATTTGCGGAGAAGACTGCAGGTTAAAATACGCCTTTTTACGGGCAGAGCGGTTAACTAAACTTTCTCCCGCATGCATTCACGCATTCTACCGCATTCACCGCTTTCATACCGCATTTCTACCGCATTGTTTATTCATTCGTTTGTTTTACTTTCCTTTACCCTTTTTCTAAGCACCACTGGCTGAAAAATTAATTAATTTTGGATAAATTATTTAAGATGCATTTTCAATTTTTTTCATGGTTTACTGACTACAATCAAAACTAATCGCATGTCTTGTTGAGCATAACAAAATAATTCTAATTTTACTCATAATTATTAATATTCTTTTTGTTTATCAAAATTTTTTTGTTTATTAATTTATTTAATTTTCATTCTTCCTTTACCCTTTTAGAAACACTATCGTCCTAAAAATTAATCAATTTTGGATTTATTATTTTAGATATTTTAAATTTTTTTCATAGTCAATTTTTTCCATTTTCATATACGATCAAAATTTAACACACGTGATAAGTTTTAAACATAACAAACAAACTAAACATAACAAAATAATTCAAATTTTACTCAAAATTATCTATTTCTGTTTATAAATAATTTTCTTGTTTATTCATTCATTTATTGTTATTTTTCCTTTAACCATTGTCTAAAAAATTAATCAGTTTTGGATAAATTATTTTAGATATATTTTCATTCTTTTTCCTTATTTATTGACTACAATCAAAATTTATCACGCATTTTACTAAGCATAACAAAATAATTAAAATTCTGCTTTGCAATATTTTTTTTTTATTTGTGAATATTGTTTTATTTATTCATTTATTTATTTTTCCTTTTTGTTCTATCCTTTTTCTAAGCACCATGGTCTGAAAAATTAAACAATTTTGGATAAATTATTTTAAATATATTTTCATTTTTATCCCTTATTTTTTTACTACAATCAAAATTTATCACGTATCTTATTAAGCATAGCAAAATAATTCAAATTCTGCTTACAATATTTTTTTTGTGAAACTTTTTTTTATTTATTCATTTATTTACTTTTAATTTTTCTTCTATCCTAAAGGATGAACACCATGGTCAGAAAAATTAATCAATTTGGGATAAATTATTTTAGATGTATTTTCCATTGTGCTTTAGTATTAATTTTAGTATATTTATTATCTTTATTGTTTTTAATACATATTGGCTCCAATCAAAATTTATCACTTTACCTTGAAATTTTACATCTATAGTCGGTTATATATATTTTTACTTAAATTGCATATAGATATAAATAATAAATTACTACGAAAAATTGAATGACACGAAATAAAATGAATAAAAACAAGACGATAATTAAATACAATTATTTACGTGATTCTTCACATGATCGACGGGAAAAAAGAAGAATATTTGTTCTTCAATACTTTATTCGATTGTTAATGTAAAATAAAAATAAAAACTTTTTTTCCTTAAATAATTTTTCTTCTTTTTAAATTTAAAAAAAGATTACTTATTTATTTTTGCCCTTTTAATTATTATAATTTCGCCCAATATCATAACTGTTTTTTTTAAATGAAAAGTCAATAAATTTTGGGCAAATTAACGTCTATATACTTTAAATTTTGTTTTTTTTTTCTACTTATTGACTACGATCAAAATTTCTTATTTATTACCTAGATATTGACATTGTTTCTGTATAGTCAAAGACTTATTATCAATTTATTATATGAGACAATAAATAACACTGCAAACAAACAGAAAAAAATAGAATCTTACGCAAATAAACTGAATAATGATAAGAATATATGAATAAAGTCAATTACGTGATTCCTATTCACATAAACATCAAAGAAAAAAGACTCTACTTCCTATTCATTTAATGTTTACGACACGCAACTTTCTCAGTCTTTATTGGTAACAGGTATTGATTTATTGTAACTGTGACTGATACTTTTGCATGTTCTCTTTTCACATAATAATGAATGCTTAATGATGACCAAAGAATGGGTGTCGTTACTTTTCACCAACAAAAATAACAATTTTTAAAAGAACGGGTATTTTTATTGGAAAAACTTTTGATCTGTAAAATATATAGCAATCGTGACGTATAATTATTGTATGTGACGAGAAGAATTAGGCTGTGATATATTTGTGAAACATTTTATTTTAGGAAGAATTTTTCCCAATACTTGAAAAGATTTGTTTTTAAGGATTAGTTAGTTTGTGAGTTATATTTTAATAAATGTCCAACTGAGGCGATATATATTTACAAAATTTGAGAGTGTATATCAGGTTTATGTATTAAATAGTATTCATATTGCAGATATAAAATTTGCATGAAATAAATCTGGCAACATTTCTCGAAACATTGTTGTTGAAAAAATTTTGTGGTTGATACTAGAAGTTTCTGCAGTAGTTTAAAATGCTTATTTATGTTAATATTTTTTATGTAAGTGTTATGATCGATGTTGTCTTTTTTATATTCAGGGAAAGAGTAAGATATTTGTGTGTTACCCGAAGTAAAAATGAATGAGTTTTTGTCACGCAAACAAATAATTTGTCGTAAAAAATAAATATATTGCAATTTTTGAATACATAACTTTGACTTTTAAACTGACATTCGATCTATATCATAAATCTTTCGATTTATAGCCATTTGTGTTATTCTATTAGTGGAAAAACATTTTTACGGATGGTAACTCATATTGAAGATTTTATGGAACCAGACCATTTTTTAATAATGAATCAAACTGCATTACGTCTATAAAAAAAAGTTATTTCAGAAACGAATGTTTTAATTTGTTAAGATTTTAATGTATTTTGTGTGAGTTTGTTTTCTAACAAGATTATTTGAATTATTTATAAAATAATTATGATGATACTTGACAAGATTGTTTGAAAAGCCGGCAATCGATGAATTGTTTACAATTCAAACAATGATACATTTCAGAGTGAATTTCCCAAACATGCTTATATCACCATGATTCATACATATGTTATCTTGATACTTTTATGTCATCATGGTGCATAATTATACATGATGATGTCATCATACTTGAAGCATACTAACGTCAGAACGATGCGTATTTAAGTCATCATGATGCATACTTATGTCAGAATGATTTATATTTATGTCATCATATACTCATTATGATATATTTATAATAAAAATATGGTATGTATAATAACCTATTGTAAATTATCTTTAATAAAATAGGTTATATAAGGGAAATTAACTACTACCCATCACATCGAAGATAGCAGACAACCTTACAGTAAACGATGTATTTTTCATTTTTATGTGGTTGGCAAAGATTATTTAATCCTTTTTTAAAAAAACCTCAATAGAAATATTAGTATGACCAGCTTGTTAATTTAAAGATCACTATAAAGTCGTGCAAAAAACGTTCAAAAAAAATAATAATAATATCATTTTATAGCTTTTAACCTAGTTTTTGTCTTTTTTTATTCTTTCTTTGTCTAGGGCCTCAAATGCAACATTTTGTTTCTATTGAAAACTTAATATTAAGACCAACCTTCATTTTAAAATGGAAAAGAAAGTTTAAAAAAAGCCAGCGCTAATAAACGTTAATGATAATAAAATCCTAAATAAACCTTGAGAAGGTGAATTTAGCCTCGTCTTGAAAACGCTTCATGTTCTTGATTTGCAAAAAAAATGATTCATCCTTGATTTCAAAATGTTTTTTTTTTTTAGCTTTTTTTTGTAAAGACAAATTCAATCTCGACATGAAAGAATGTTTATGCAAGCTTAATGTTGACCTCAGAGTGCCTATAATAGCATAGTTAAATTTAACATCGTTTCGAGCTTGCATGGTTTACTTGCTAATATAATTAATTTTTTATTGCTTTGTGATAAATGATGTTGCTGACATTAAAATCACTTCTATCTGGGATGTGTGTTCAAGTATATTATTTGACTAAAATATTGATTTAATGTTAAAACACATCATTCCTTTATTATCATGAATTTCAAAAACAAATTAAGATAAATTAATAAAACATATTAATTATGAAAAATTATCACGAAAGAAGCTTTCAATGAAGAAAAATATTTTATTCTTTCGACATTTTCTTACAAAAAAAGAACTAAAAATATGTAATATCGATTAATCGTACCCTTTACATGACCCAAGAGCATGTATCGACACCATTAAAACCGCTCTCTGGCAAATTACCAAAGGTACAGTCGATTGTATACTCAGTTTCGAATCACGTAGAATGCTGTTATGAAGGTTATAAATATGCCACTTATCTTTTTCCAACAATTCCTTTTTACTTTCTTGCTTTCAGAAAGAAAACCGGGAAATATTTCAGATGTTTTTCTAAATTTTTACTTCCGTTTGGCAGTACATCATACCGTGATGGAATCAGAGATAAGATTTTTCACAATATTCGAACAATAAAAAGTTACTGTTTTTATTTCGTATAGTAGTTCGCGTTAAATTTTGAAACAGTTTTGTCTTTCTAATCTCGGCAATAAAAATATCATTTTTTATGATCAGCAATCTTTGAGCAATATTTCACTATTTTCGCTAGTAAATTACATCGAGAAATCCTGTAGTTGTCCGATGAAACTCTGTGTTCCAAATATTTTACGTAACTGTTTCTTCACACGTGTGTCGTCTTCGTACATTCAACGGCATTTTGTTATTTGATTATAAATCTATTAGCAATATCTGGTTAATGTGCTGCACAAGCAGTTGAACCGGGTTCGATTCCTAGTGACGACTAGATATTACAAACTAACTAACACTTACCAACTAAAACATTTCACCTCTAGATTACGGTTAGATATAGGAAGAAATGTGTTCCGGTTGCTTAATGGAACAATAAATTTATACAAATAAAGCTATCATGACCATAAAAATACAGGTCTACCCTGAAGTTTTCTCGTGAAATACACTGTTTGACAATTGCTAAGGAACAGATACATTTTTAGGAATAACTAATTATAGACGATGATTGATGCAATGAAACTAAGTACATATTTAGTAGAGACAATGTGCATTTATTATTATGCAATATAGCTCGGATATCGACTTATCGAAAATTAATAAAAATAAAAATAAAGAAGATGGTAGTGCTATCCACCTTCAGCAGTCTTTTTTAATCACGAGATGAAACTTTTTTACACTCCCGATACTGCGGCTTTAGTGGTGACATTTTGACCTACTTCAAGTCATCTAACTGCTCGTCCCCAATCGTAAGAACTAAAATGATATCCTGCTAACATTTTGCAATTAATTATTGCAACACCACACTGAATTTCACATAAATAAATTGAGCAACCTATGGTGCTACTTTGGTCAAACACCTAACATTTGGATGAATGAAGAGATAGTGTGTACTGCCTTTTATACAGACGACGGGTACTATGCTACCACACCCTCTACAATTCATTTTACTGTTATTGGTCAGCTGTCAAGAACGATATTTTGGTATAAATCAATTGTTCCTTAGCAATTATCCAGCAGCGTATTTGACCACACTGACCATAAATTAACGTTATGCTCACAAACATTATCTTTAGATCAGACCTTAATATTGTTTGAGAATCAAGAGGAATTTGTCGAATTAAAATGAATGAGTCAATATAAAGTGGTGCTGCCATCTATCGAAGAGTAAGAAAGTTGCGTATTCATTGTCAATGGTCATCAATGTAAAAAATAGCGCGAGATAAATGTTGTCTGGTGTTGGTTGGTATCAAACCTGAGACTTTAATCTAGATGTTATACCACCATGGAAAAGAATAATATTTTACTGTTAAAAAAAACCTCTAATTTAGGAAAATGTCTACCGCATAATAGCCATTTAGAAATGCCAGATGATTAACTTTTACCTAATGTAACAATGTTGGGTATGCGATGCATTCCTAAACTTTCTCCTCTAGAAAAAAATATATAACTATACTCTCCTGACAGAGAGAGAGAGAGAGAGCTTGGAACTGAAGGTTAAGTTTTGCATGCTTGTTATTTTGTTATCTTGCAGTTTGGAAGTAGAATAAATAAAAAATATATAAATAAATAAAATAAAATAAAATAAAAATTTAAAAAATAATCCAGAGATCTTTCATAACTTATAAAAATAAATAACTAATTATGTTTTGAATCCTAAAGTGTTATGCAGATTGAAAAAAATATTGTCAGTTGTAAAATGCAATGCGGATAAGAAAAAAAAACCTAATTTAGAACATAATTTTCAAACATTTCTATTCGAACTTTTTAATATCATTTTATCATACAAAAGGTATAAAAAAATGATCTTACATCTTTTATGAATAATTTTGAAAAATAAACTCTCAATATTTTTAATATAATTAAAAAATTTAAGTCATTAATAAGAGTCAACCAGTGTAAAAATGCCAAACTTTATGAACTATTTCAGAAAATTTAACTAAGAGCAAAACTTACATTAGAGTCTGTACATAATTCGGGTATGCTTGTATTTAGTAAAAAAAATGAGTTTTTTTTTTCTTCAAACAATAGTTTTTTTTTATTTATATGCTTTCACGATGCTGTAAATAAACTGATTCAATAAACTGTTAGTAACTTCTCGGAAAAATGTTTAAATAACAATCGATTTCATTATTATTTTGCCATATTCAAACAAAACAGTTAAATAACCACAAATAAGATGATATTCAAACTGTTAACTGTGAGAAAAACCGTTTTTTAAATGCTTTCACCTAATACGGTTAAATAACGCGTGATTCAAGATAAACATTCTAAGAAATTTTGAAAGCAGAAAATTGAAGATTATTTTTCTAAGATAAAGTTTACGTATCTATAAATTAAAGCAAAATATAAAACAACAAAATAATGTTATCTCAAAATAAAAATAGTTTAGTGACCACAAACAATTAAAATCAGTGATTTTTGCTAAAAATCACTGATTAGCTGAATTATTATTTTTATTGTGAGATGTTATTATTTTTTATTTAGTACTTAAGCTAACACAAAGCTATCCCACCCTCCATTAGACTTTTTACTAATTTTTGAGACCCCTCAGAAATTGTGGGCCCTAGGCCCATGCCTATTGAGCCTAGGTGATAATCAGGCCCTGATTACACGACCACTTTCAAAGTCAGTGAGCTGTTGATAATGGCTCGTCGTCTTCTTGACGAACAACTCGCTATGTCAAAACTTAACGAAAAATAACGAACTGTAGAACACTTAAATGAAGTAAGCCTGATTTGCATGTTTACCATGTCCTGGTTTGAAATCCTGATGATTATGCGGCATGCGGGAAATTTGAATGGAGAGCATTTTTTAGCTCTAAAAACAAGCCTGCCAAATTTAGTTCATCTAGCACAACTCCTCTTTCATGGTGTTGGGATTTTTTTTTTTCCGTCAGTGTGCATTTTTTAAATATAAAGAGAATATATTAAATTTTAAATATATTACATTGTATCTGGCAGTATATTTTTCAATCTACATGACTTTTTATACCGAAAAATATTTTTTCAATCTTCATTACATTTTTATCAGGCAATATTCAATTTCAATCTGCGTAACATAACTATCTAAAATTATATTTTCAATCAGTATTAAATTTTACTTCAGACAATATATTTTTAAATTTATATAATATTGAAGAGATCATAATATATTTTTCAATTAGAACAACATTTCGTTGTAAAAATTGCACTTTCTAATCTACTTAAGATTTTAAATTTTAAAATGTATTTACTATTGAAGTTGTAATCATTAGAACTCTGACCTATAGTTCCTTTGTTTATCTATTCAGTGCATGCATAAATCATTATTCTTTAGTTTATTTTGAAACATTGATCTTAAGCTGTCTTTTTCTTGAAACATCAAAAAATAATTAATGTTTTTGACTATATAAAACGAAAAACCATTTTATTTATAACTTCTTTTTATAGAAATGTTTGTTTATATTACAAGTAATTTTTTGTAATATTAATGATTCTTAAAAAGTTACGTTACTTTTCACGATTTGATCAATATCACAGCTTGAAATGTAAAGAAACAAAAGTGATCCAACGTTGCTTCAAACTAAATTGATTTTTTTAGTATTTTTTCACCATACTTTTTTTTCTTCTAAAGATTTAATATTCTATCGCTTGATTTATTCAAATTTCTTTTTATAAAAACTTCTTAAAAATACTTTTTATAAATAGTATATGGAAAAATTAATGGGGAAATTATACTAATTCATATAATAGTTCGTAGTAAATCGAATTTTATCAGTTCCAAGTATAATTCATTTTGATAATAGGTACTAACCATAACAAAATAAACTATATACTAAAAAGCATAATTTATAGAGAAAGGACACTGATTCTTTTAGGAGAAAAGCAAAAACTCATCATACTATTCTTGACGCCGATTACGTTTAATTAATTTTTGTCATTGGTACGAATTAAAATGAAACTATAAGCTATATACTAAAAAGAAAAATTAATGGGGAACTGGTTCTAAATCGTTTATGTAAAACGTAAAAAACATTCCGTGCTATTATTGACGCCAATGATAATTAATTAATTTTGGTAATAGGTACTATTCGAAATAAAAAAAATTAGGTTAATAATGAAAAGCAAAATTAATTTAGAAATGGCACCAATTAGTTCAGAAGGAACATAAAAAAATGCCGTACTATTATTATTGACTCCAATGATGCTTAATTTTGGAAAAGGGCAATTTAGATTTTATGGTAATTGGTGCAATTTTATCAGTTCCAAGTATACTAATGTAGAGGACATTAATATATTTGATGCCTATTAAAATTTTATTAATACAGCTGAATTTTAATGTAGATAATGCAAAACAAAAGGTGTTTTTACGAACCTTGTAAAGGGATAAGTACCAGTGGAAATTGCTTAATTATGATAAAATTTGACCTTCACTAGTTGGTCTTAAGCAAAAATAGTATTCCGAAAGATACTGAATACAGCTAACTGTTAATTAGATGGAATGAACTACTAAATACGTGTTTTGCTTAATCTAATAACGTAAAGCCACCGGCAAGGACAACAACAAAAATAATCATAAATAAATAAAAAAATTGAAATTTTGTAGCATTATTAATTATGTTGGTATATATATATATTTCAGTATTTTGTATGATTACGTAGTGTTGTTCAGTACTGATTTATTGATAGATTATTTTTTTTCACCCCGTACGGAGAAGGAGTATTGAACTAATATCAATAATGAAATGAACAGTTTTTGTATCTGTGTGTCACTTATAACTCCAAAGCCATTTGTTTTCCTATTCTGAAATTTGAACAGTTGGTGGGAGAGGAGATTTTAGATCTCGATCCTGATCCTTGATCTGAGTTTCATTTTTCGGGAAATACACTTGAAAATTGGCCATTGATGAAACTGTATGATGGCCACTGTAGGAGATTCAGTTTTTGTTCTTTTTTTCCCAGATATTTTAAGGTATCCGAACACGTTCGGAGGACTTTTTTAAAAATATTAAGTTTCAGAACACTTTAATTATGTTTTTATATTTATTATATATAAAAACTAATATTAAATAAGAGAAATTAGACATTTATATTATAATTTGTTTTTAAAAGCTAAATAACAAGAAAAAATTGATGTTTTTTTCATAAAACTTGGGAAAGGATATACTTCACCAAAATTATTGTATTAAAAAAGTGTTATTATCAAAATAAAGAGCAGAATTTTGTCTAGTGATTTGACTACAATCATAAAAATATTTGAAAAATTAAATTTTTTATAGAAAATCAAAAACTTTTTATGAGATTTTTGTCAAATTTTTTACGTCATATTTCACATTTTAGACCAATAATAAAAAACTATTAAATATTTTTAAACAATTGTAGCACAAGCACTAGAGAACATTATACATAATACACATAAAAAATTTTATTGAAATATATCATTAACTTTTTTAATAATGAATTTTTAAAGTTACTATTTTTGCGTGAAATTACATTCTGAGAAAAAGGCATTTAAAGTATAAATTATATCATTTCTATTTTAAAAATCTATTTTAAAAATGCTATTCCCATGAAACTTCTTTTTTCGTCCATTATTTCGGTTTCTTGGATTACCCATATTGCAAAGTACTTAAACATAAAATTTTGAAAAGAAATTCAATTACGTTTCAATAAAATGTAGTCAAAATAATATTAGAATATTCGAAGAACGCTGCTTGTAAACAAATCCACAAGAGAGTGAGAATGTTGCCAATTTTAACCCAAAAACTACTAATATAAATGATAAATTGTGAGGCTCATTTGTAGCAACATTAAAATAATAATTATTTAAGTGAAAGAAAGATAATTATCCCAAAATAAAGATAAATATAACGGTTTTTGTCCCACTTCCGGTTTCATTTTTTAATCATCAACTAATATTCTTTTAATCATAACTTTTCTTCTAATTGACGCACAATTAAAATTTAAACTGTTTTAAAAACTAGAATAAACGGAGATTCGTAATATAAAATTAAAAAAAATTGTCATTTTTAGCTAAAATTCATTTTTTCAACGTGTACGGATACCTTAAAGAAATATCAACTACGTTTATTAGCTTATAGATCAGTGGTTACCAACTGGCGGCCCAAGGGCCGCATCCTCTCCGCGAAGCCTTTTTTTGGTGGCCCGCGAACTAAAATATATTAGTTGTCATTTTTTGCGGACAACTTTCGTAAAAACTCTGTATGGGTTCAAATACTTTTAATTTTTCTATCCTAATAATTTGATATCTGTTTCACATTAATTGTTTAATACATAGGGTGCAAAATTAAAATTGTTGTAGCCAGAATTTTTTAAATATGCAATTAAATATTTTTAAAAATCTACTTTTATTTTAATTTGTAATTCAATACTTTTGTTTTGTACAACTTAATAAAAATCTGACAGTAATATTTAATGTTCCTTCAAACATAAAAGAGTCCTATATAAAATTTTGATAAAGTTGCGGCCCGCCATTTGACTGGTGTGGCCCCCAGCCTCGTGTAAGTTGGAAACCCCTGTTATAGATTCTCATTAAACAAGAGTTTATTGCAAGTTCTTTAATATTAAATTGTTTTCAATTTTCGTAATAGGTTTAAATCGAAATAAAAGAAAATAAGCTATATAATAAAAAGTTAAATTATTGGAGAAATGGTACTAATTCGTTAAGGAGAAATGTAAAAAAATATCGCCACTCTATTATTGATGCATAATTAATTTTGGTTATACTCACTACTAGTAATATGGTAATTTGTGCCGTTTAAATAAGTACCAAGTATACTTATGCATAATTATTTTAGTATACATATTTAGTATCTATTAAGACTATGTGCAGTTGTAATATAGATACTATGGAAAGATAATTTTACTGTCCTTTGAAAAGGATAGCTATCAGAGAAATCCACGCGATTTATTTTTTTATCTTATCTGGATTGAATCTATTAAACTTCGTGAATCTTATTAAACCTTTTTACAAAAGCATTTTGAGCCCGTTTCTTTACTCAAAGTTTTTTGCGCACAAAAACAAATCTTTGCTTTTGCGTATTTCGCAATAAAATGCGTTCTTTAGTTAAAACAAATTACCATACTCTTTGTCCAGAATAGATTTATATTCTTCAGCATAAATAGTTTTCGAAAATTACTGTATTTATACTGTTACTTAGATTCATATTCTTAACACTAAGACTGAAACTTAGCATATACCTATCTATATTGCCCAAAAGCAGTCAAAATGACTAGATTGTGAAAGAATAACTAATGTGTAATAAAATTTGTTTAAAATTAATTTTTAATATTTTTATATTATTTACAGTTATATAACAAGTTATTAGTAAATATTTACAATTAAAAAATTATATGTTGTACAAAAAGTCACAAAATTCTAAAAATTGTGTCATTATATGCATCATTGTTTTTCTAATTGAAATTGAAAAACAGTCAAAATGACTTCCTTGGGCAATCTAGTGTTAAATCTAATTTTTTTTTACTCAAATCTTTGTATTTATGTTGTTACGTAGATTTATATACTTCAGCTTGAATTTGTTTAACTTAAATATTTGAACTTTAAGTTGTTATGTAGATTTATATTCTTCAACACAGCATATTTTTCATAAATCTTTGTATTTATGTTGTTACGTAGATTTATATACTTCAGCTTGAATTTGTTTAACTTAAATATTTGAACTTTAAGTTGTTATGTAGATTTATATTCTTCAACACAGCATATTTTTCATAAATCTTTGTATTTATGTTGTTACGTAGATTTATATACATCAGCTTGAATTTGTTTAACTTAAATATTTGAACTTTAAGTTGTTATGTAGATTTATATTCTTCAACACAGCATATTTTTAATAAATCTTTCTATTTATGTTCTTTTGCGTATTTACGCGATGTTCAAATTTTTTTTCCGTTATAACATTTATAGCATATGGATACAAAGAATATATTTTATTAGCAATACATCTTTATTTTAAAAATCCATTTCTTTAATAATTAAAAGAGTGAAAAAAATGCAACGAACACATTTCTAATTGAAATAATTTTTTTCATTGCATATTATATATACGTGCATTAAGTGATTTTGTTCATAACACACGATTCGAATTTCAAATAATTTCATACCGGCGACTGTTTATATTCTTTAATAAACATAAGATTCAAATTTATCAACTTTGATTTTACCCTTTCCCAATTTTTAAATTGAATAATAAGTACAGTTATATAAGAATTAAAGTATAGTTGTAAATGAGTTTAAATAAATATTGCCGCAAACAACATAACACAAAAGTTGTACTTCCTTTCAATTTTATCTATTATCAACAAAAAAAATATTTAACAAAAATATGATAAAAACAAAAGTGGTTTTATAGCCTGCTCTAACCTACAAGCTGTGTACCTAGTCGCTAGTGTAGCATATAAGATAAAAAAAATTTGTATTAATGTTCAGTTGTGTTATTTTCTATATTTAAAAAAAAAGTTATCGAATTTCATAACTGTATCTGTATTTCTTTTTATTTTCTAGATGACAAAGCGCAAGATGAGTACCCCGATGCTCCACGCAGGAAGTAAATTCCGTTCGGGTCTTCTACAACTTATGATACACACGATTGATCCAATGCATGATGGTATGTAAACTTCTTTTTTCTTCTAGTATACGACAAAATTTCCGATAATATATCATAAAGAAGTCAATACCAGTATAATCAGGTTACTGGTCAAACATAGTTCACATAATGAACTTTTTTTTTAATTTAAGAAAAGAAAGATTTTAAAAAATTTTTAATTAATGAGTGGTAACTATTTGTGCAGCAAAGAATACAAAACATTATAATACAAATGTAATTTTAAATTAAAATCGTTCTTTTCAAATCGTGCATAAAAAATTCAAACATATAATTTAAAATTAACATTTAGTTAATAACTAGTGGGCTCCGCCTCTGTTCGCTGACGCTTTCCAAACGCCGAAGATTGTTATGCAGTCTTATTACATTGCAAAACATGCTCGCTACTAAGTTAAATTCATTTCAAATGTCAAATTCTAGTGTCAAATTTAAAAGTTTAAACCAATTATTAAAACCTTTAAAACTACTTTATCTTTAAAAAAAATTAAAATCTCTAGTCAATAATGAGTTATTGAAATAAAAAGTTTTAAATAAATAAATGGTATTAAATAAATGACGTGCAATCAAAAAACTTACAGAAACAAAGAAATAATTATATTTTGATTTTCGCTGTCCTAGCTAAAAAAGAATTTTCATTCAGAAATTTGAACATGTACGTTTACGCTTTCATGATTATGACAGCTCATACGCTTGATGTTTCGATTCCTTGTATATAACTATGTATACATAATATATATATATATATATATATATATATATATATATATATATATATATATATATATATATAGTTAATAATAATACTTTCGTGTGATTAGTTGGAAATTTTAATTGAATAGAAGTCAGAGTCGGAGTTTAAGTCGAGCTCTCAGGGAAGTCCAGAGTCATGTTTTACGACAACATTTCTGATTCAAACACTTGTAATACGAATAATAAGAGCTATTAGTTTAGCATATGTGCTTTAAAGTAAAAGTGAAATAGCTCAATTTTTAAATCTTTCCGAACCGTCGTACAAGTTGGCAAATGATTTATAAAATTCCTAAATATGTATAGTTACATTTCATAAACTACGTCATTATTTCTAGGTAAATTGGACGATAAAGCCAATCAACTCCATGCAATGGCTTCCTTAAAGGTTCTCCTAGAAGCACAAAAAACAAATGGAACAGTCAACATGAGGGTAAATCAGGGCAAGGGTGTTCCAAACAGTATATCTTGCCCAGCTTGTTCCGATTGTCCAGACTGTACCCATGGAACCCACCCTTCTATGGTAGAGTCTCCAAGTGGGATGCACATCGTCCCATCGAATGTGGGTGGGGGTGATAGTTCCGCTGATGACCAGATGCCACCAGTAGAAATGTCACCCACAAGCAACGTCCGGGTAATTTGGGTCAGCTTCTTTTTCTTCTTTCTCTTCTCTTTCTCCTTTTTCTATCTTTCTTCTTTTTCACTCATCTATATAAGAGAATAAAAATATACAGTTTCGGCTTTGTAATCAGTTAGAAGGAAATAATGAAAAAACAAAAATGCAAAGTTACTTTCATTGGATGTATAAATACAAAACAATTATAAATTGATAATGTACAGTGAGCAAAATTGTTTAAAAAAAATGACTACTATGTATTACTTTTAATCTAATGATCTGATCTTTACTCTCAATAACTCTATTTCAATGGTTCGAGGGGGTGACCACAAATATGTTAATTAATCAGTGCAGACGATATTTTAAAATTCGAAATCAGACCTAAAAATGTTCTTTCCTTGAATAAACATATATTTTTTTCGACGGATTTGAATTTCTCACCTCCAAAATATAGGGGGTAGCCGCAATTTGAGAAATAAGATCCTAATATTTTGGACAGGAGAGTGTTTTAAAGTTAGGACCCCTTAATATTAATTTTACTTCTTGCGTATTTAACTATAGCTTGAAAACTTGATAAGTGAGTTAAAAAATATTTGTAAACAATTTTAAAATTCATCTACTCAAAGATAATTCCATGCAAAATATAAATTTTAGAAATCTTTTATTGTTTTTTAATCATTTTATTTCATAATGGTTGGAAAAAATTTTGAATTGTAAGGTTTGCAACTTTTTAAAACTTCATTTTAAAAAATGTAATTTTGAAAAAATTTTGTAAAATTCATTTACTTAAAGATAATTCCATGCAAAATAAAAATTTTAGAAATCTTTTATTGTTTTTTAATCATTTTATTTCATAATGGTTGAAAAAATTTTGAATTGTAACGTTTGCAACTTTTTTAAACAACATTTTAAAAAATGTAGTTTTACATGACAAACACAAAATTTGAGCAAAATTGGTCGAATAGCTTCCGGGAAACCGAATTTTTTTTTTAAAAAAAAGTATTTCTTGATGTTGATGATTGTTGCCGTACATAAACTGATAAAAAGTTCAATCAGTTAAAATTGATTAAACTTTTTTTACATTTAAGCACAGCAATGATTTGAACAAGAGGATAACCCCACTTTTTTTTCTTCTTCTTTTTCTTTTTGTATGAAACAAGTAAGTGATAAATGAATTATTTAATAACAGACTTTTATTTTTAATGCATTATTTTTAAACATTCTACCGACTGTATTTTCATTTTATTTTTTCCATTAAAACAAAACTTCATAATCAATATGCATTTGAAATTTCATGCATACCTGCATTTTGTTAGTGTCAATAAAAAATTCCGTGATAAATGAAATATTTTAAATTACTTTTATTTTCAATTAAAAATAATTTTTAACACTGTGCCGTCTTTAATTATACTTGTAAAATTTTCGCCAAAATAAAAATTCATATTAAATACGCATTGGAAAATTAAGAATCAATTTAGGCAGAACAGTCTAGTAAAAATAAAGTTTCGGAAATCATATATTCTCTGAGCTTCTGAAAATTATGAATAGAACATTATAATTATTTTTACGATTTTAATCCCTTCTACTTCAGTTTGTGTTTGTAAGAATTATTTGAAATTTAGATAAGATAAGAGGATTTGAAATATTGCCACGTCAAAACTATAGACTGAATTATTTGAAAAGTGGTAGTCAAACAATTGTTTATATTTTAAAAGTTAAAACAATTCAGAGCATGCTAGTCTTGCACCGCATAATCAAAGTCACCCATTGTATGTTTCAAAAATTATTGCATTTTTCAATTCCATATTAACAGCTGTTAATACAGAATTATATGGATTATTATTTTTAATTCTGCATTAAATAATGCAAATTAATAATGTTTAAGTTTTTTCTCAAATTATTCTGATTTATTAATACATTTTTTCAAATAATATGATATTTTATGAACTTAAGCATTTACATAATTTTTAATTTTATGTCAGACTTATGTTAAATATTTAAATGCCTATAGACTGCCAATAACTCAACTGGTACATTCATGACCCGAAGCATTCGGAGTGACCCTGGAGACGGTGCAGTACTTCGTACAGATTCAGTCAATAGTATACCTCAGAGCAACGCTGACTCCACTCAGAATGTCAACATTGTCATGCCATCCGAATCTAAAACGCAATTGCAAAATTCGAATCAAAATATTCCACATTCCAATTCCCAGGGATCGCAGGTAAATATGAAATAAAGGTTGATAATATTTTTTTTGTAATAATAAACATGCACTTTAAATACTAAAATTATAAATTAATTAATCAAATACAATTATCAGAAAATAAGTTATCACTAAAGATAAATCCTAATTAATTAAAATTACTTTTTGTTGTAAATTAATATTATTTGATATCAAAAAGTAATAAATCTTTGTCAATTACACCATAAAAAAACTCCTGAAAAGTTGCGGTAAGAAGAACCGGCGCTCAGGATGCAGTACTTTTTACCGTAAAATTTTAAGCAACAAAAACAATCTGATTAACAATAATTTTTACAGTAATATGTAATGAATCATTGTAATTTATTAAATCTACTGTAAAAATTACGACATGAAATTTTAACGTAATTTTTTTAGAAATTTTTTTAGTGTACTTACTCAAGTACGATTTTGAACCTATATATTTGTTTTTGAGCTAAATCTCTCTCATATCTAACGACCAAAATATTACTGAACCTGTTTCTTCAATTGTAATTGCAATTCTAATTCAGTTATAACAGACATTATTTTTCTTTCACTATTTTCCGATATTGGTTATGTTGTTGTTGTTGTTGCTTATCCCCTTGGTCTAGAGCCCTAGACCAAGTCCAGAAGATCATGTCGCATCAGCAAGTCATAGACAGTCTCTCCATCACTCATCTGTTGCCTCACAGAGGCACCAATGCAATCCAAAAGATGAGATAGAGAAGCGATGGCCAAGCAATGACAATAGGCGTAGGTCTTTTCTTTTTCTCTGAAGGTTTATGTGGCCGGTCCTAAGTATTGACAAAGCTGTTTGAGCAAATCTAGGCCAAATGCACTGGAGGGATAATCCGGGGCATTTGGCGGCATACCAATCATGATCTGGTGGGTGCTTAGATTGGTTATACTACAAACATTAATTTACTCCAAAAAAGTAAACATTCTTTCTTTGCCGCATAATATTTAAAAGTTATAGTTATTTGCATTTTAAGGTATCCGACTAGTTTCGGCAACTTTTTTTTAAGTATTAATGTAAAATTTTTAAAAAACTAGTTTATGGGTTTTATTTAGTGCAAAAACTTATAAAACTAGTAAAAAAATTATTATTAATTTATTTTACTTTTTTGAGTGGTCATTTCTAGTTGAAAATAAGGCATTTTTTGCATATGCGCTAAATAAAGTTGAAAATATTCTATTGCCCAAAACAAAAAATCCTTGGAGGATTTTATCTTTAAGGCTATTAACTATGTTTTGAACTTTTCTCATCAAAGCAAGTGCTTATACTACTTAGTTAAAGATCAATAGATTAAGAAACAAATTTTTTAAAATTTCTGCAGGTGTCTTTGCGAAAAGACATGTATTTAAAAAAAAAAAGAAATTCTACTTTTTTTCTCAGAGTCAGTAGTTCAAGACATGTGTTCATAAGCACTCATGAAAAATTGTCGACAGTTATTTTAAAAACAACATGAGATATCGCGTTTAAGGTGGAGTTAACTGTGGGGAAAATAAAACCCTGATTTTGAGATTAACTCATTTAAAAACCTAAAATCACTATAGTCTATTCTATACACTGTTATCACCTTGCACAAAAACTACTATAATTTTGTAAATAATAGGAGTATAAACAAAAGTAAAATATTTTTAGAAAGCTACACTGCAGGAATTCCAAATTTATAATAAACTCAATTTCAAACATTTTGTCCAAATCATGTTTCTGCGTTAGTCAGATACCCTAAAAAAATATGTCTCCTTTTATGTTTAGCCTCCAGAACCTGCTACTGAAGACGAAGAAGAAGATGGTGAAAAGCCGATGGATTTATCATGGCCTGATACATGGCAGAAAAGATTAAATTACATTCTAATTGCTCCGATTGTATTTCCATTGTATTTAACTCTTCCAGACACAAGAAAACCGGTGAGTGTGTAAGTCACTGCATATAAATGAAGTGATTTTGGGTATTCACTTGTTTATTGTTGAAACTGAATTGAAACAATGTATTTCTCGCATTATATTTATGTTATTTAAAACTTTTTAGGTCGATAAACAAATCTTAAACCTAATCTTGCATATTTCGCTTAACAGTTTTTCTATAATCTGTATATATATATATATATATATATAGGTACATTAAATACTATTTAGAATAATTTTGCTCTTTTATTAAAAGAAAAATTTAGTTTCCAATTAAATATTTAGATTTATTTTTTATATCCTTTTTGAAATGGCTGTAAAAATTTTAAACATAAACGCTGCCATTGTGCCTCATACTGTCATACCAATCATCAGTGACGGAACGTGCCTTTTTCGATGCTGAAATGTCTCAAACATATACTTAGAGGGGGTTGATTTGATTTAACGGCTACTGGACAGATTTTAAATTATTACTAAAATTCAAAATATAAAGAACATTCCTAAAAACAGCAAAAAAAAATTTTTTTTTTTGTAAGAAAAGAGAAAGACTAGTAGCCACCCACGCATAACATTATAAACATAAAAATGAAATAATATTCATTTTTCCTTCTCTTTATTGAAAGGAATAAAAATATCTTTCTATTCACCATTTTTCGTATAATATTGCTCACATAAACAGCGGGAAAATGTATTTTCATCAAATGAAAATTGTCACAATAGTATTTTCACTTAGCTATATGCATATAATTTTTGTATCTTTATTATTAGCATTTCGATGGTTACTTAGAAACCTGTCGTAATAGCATACTTCTTGCAATATACTGTATTGTAGTCGTTACATCGAACATTTCCTGTAAACCACATTGTATCAATCCGCCGTTTGGTGTTAGCCATTTGTCGCGGTGAGTAGGCTTGCGTGTGTCAAGGACCCAGTGAGTAAGGATCGACGGCGGTAACGTAACTACTTGTAGGGCATCCCAAACCGGCCAGGTCAGTGAAGAGATACTAGACTAAGAGATCCTGACCCTCCAGGTAGAGGGTTAACTACCCTACCTCCCTGAAGTGAATGAAAGCCCTCTACCAAATGTATCCTCTCCAGTTAATAGGAATCTTGGTTGTGGAAGCCAATTGGAAGCAAAAAGTAAAACAAGTGTTTGATTGGAATCCTCTGGGTAGTAGAAAAAGAGGAAGACTAAAAAATACTTGGCACAAGGCAATTGTAAGTGAATTGAAAACAATAAAGAAAGACATGTATACAGGCAAAACATTTGACGACAAATAGATTGAGATGGAGAGCTATGATAAAAGCTCTGTGCTCCAATTCGGAGTGAAGAGGAATATGTATGTATATTGTATCAAAAACATAAGGAGTACTCAAAACATGCATATTGTATAATTAAAGAACAATTGTAACATCATTATTAAATAATGTAGTATTGCACTACATCAATTAATAATTAAAAAATATGAAATATCTAAAACTTATTGCATTATACTTCAGATCATGTCGTTAAAGTGGAGTATTTTTCTTTACTGTCATTTTAGGAAAAAAGAAAATTCTTCTATGTGTCATTCTTAGGCAGTATCTGTTGGATTGCTGTGTTTTCTTACCTTATGGTGTGGTGGGCTTCCCTTGTTGGGCAAACAGCGGGCATTCCTAATGAGGTAAGTTGTAATTTTATTAATCAATTGAGTAGAGCTGTGGTGGTTCAGGGGACAGACCGCTCGCCTACCAATGAGGTGACCCGGGTTCATATCCCAGCAATGACTGGTTGATACGAATTCTGTACTCGATTCCGAAATGATCGTAGTCTTGTGTTATTTTATTCCACATAATTATATCTTGATAGAGAATACAGTGCTTGTTCTATTTTCTTACGCCATTTCTTTCTTGCTTTTTTTTTTCTATGATGGCCGATGTTTTTAAAAATTGTTTCCGTAAACACTAAATTAATTGCGTAAACTATTTATTTTTTAAACATTATTATAGTTGGCATTCCCGTTGATGTCGTATCTGTATTGAATCGTTCATAATCAAGATTTTCGTAAAATCTAATGAAAGCAGGTAACGCTATCAGGTTTACCATTTTTTTTATCCAATTGGACTATTCCACCCGTTAGTTTTTTTTTTCTATTTAATTTTAATTAATTTATTTGTTATTCTTTTTTAAAACTATTTTAAATTTTCGGTTTTCGAAATAGTTCACTGTCATTTTTTTTTTAAAAATCATTTTTATTTAATATAAAAAATTAAGCTACAAATACTTTTTTAAAATATTATGAAAAAGGATAATTTATGTATCTTAACTTATCGTTTTAAAACAAAAGCAATTAATTTTAGTATAGAATAAGCATGAAAACTATTTTGGGAGATTAAAAAAATATCAAAAAATTCAATCTTTAACGTAGCCTGAAAAATGGTCAACCTCCAAATATAGTGTTTCTTCTTCTTTTATTTCGAATATTCTAGCATAGAACAATAAAAATCTTTTTGTTACTTTCTTTACTAACATGTCACAGGCGAATACTCAAAGGCTTTTTTTTTTTGTTTCTTGCATATCAGACTCAAATATGATTATAATTCTTATCGTTTTACTTCCATCACAAAAGAAAAAACTCTCAATATCTCCGGGGGAACTTTTATTTGCTAAATGATGTAGTATTTCAGGACGGCATTAAATCATCCATATCATCTCTTATTTTTGGTGTCCTATTAACCTAGATTTGTTACAAATCGATTGAATATACGTTACTATTAAAGTGAAGATACCAATTAGTGGAAGGACAAACGAAGTGGTCACTTTTAAGATTGGTAAATTTCTTGCATTATTTTATGCATCGGCAAAATTATTAAAATATATTTTAAGTATACTGACAGTATATATAACGGACAATACACTACAGTTTATAGTTTAGAAAAAGCACTGCTTGCCCCCCCCCCAAAAAAAAGAGATAAATCTCGTATGAAATTTTCAACCTAAAAGATGTTTTTAACCCTTTTTAAATGTTAGGCAGCAGCTTAATTAACAATTACTTGAAGATTACAATGACATCCATGTTTCGCATACTTGGACAGAAAATTGAAAACATGTGGGTGATTAAATAGTTCCGTAAGTTCTGATTAAAAAAAATGTTTAATTTTAAGATATTAGTGATAATTAAAAAAATTAAAAAAACTTGTGTCCAGGTGTTTGTTCCAAAGTGAGGGAAACCAAATTTGTCTCCCGCTGGTCAGTTTGCGCGTGTAGTTAAGAAAGTCATATAGTAATAGACAGTATCTTAAATCATCTATCGACTGACTGAAATATATTACGAGTGTAGCAAAGATAGCCTGGTTTTCTGAAAAATGAAGAAAGACATAACATATACACAAAAGTAATTAACCCCTTGGACCAAAAATGGAAAAAAAATTTTGATTGCTTAATTTTGTTATTTATATTATTATAAAAGTTAGAAAATGGTTTTTTATTACAGAAATAAAATTTTAAATGCAATAACTACTGTATTTATAATTTTTACATACACATAAAAAGTAATGGATTACACACACATCTTATTCAACTAGAACAAATTAAATGAAATTATGAAGCTAAATATAATATAACTAGTATAATATTATAAAAAAACAAAACAATATGATTTTAAATACATAAATTTTACAAATCGTTCACAGTATGGTATATGCCCAAAACCCCCACCCACATTTCCCTCCCTCGACCGAAGTCGTAGTCGGTGAAAAACTGGGACCACTTACGCCATCTATTAGGAAAATAGTGAATTAAGTATCCTAAAGTAGAAACGAAAGCAGATCCCGCTTCCCAAAATGGAAATGTTCATTTCTCGCTTGCCCGAAGTCAGTTTGGGCATCACAAATACTGCACGTAGTAGTTGCCCGAACTGGATTCGGGCGACACTGGCAAGGGGTTAATATTACGTATTACTTTACGTAATTATGCCTTTGTTAAAGAAAATTTAAGGAAGTTCCATGATAAAGCACTCTATTTTTGAGAACGGAACATTTACCAAACTTTATCACTTGTTATAAAAACCACATTTTATTGTTAATTTTACTAAAATCATAACCCGTTTCCGTAAAAATTACCAGTGTTCTCATAAGGCTACCGGCAAATGTAGTATTCCGGTAGTTTTGACCATGCTTTTTACTCCGAGAAAAAATCTATATTTACTTAATTTTTTTAAATAAAAAATTTATTTTAAAGTTACTTATTTTTGTTGTAGGTTATGGGACTGACATTTTTAGCTGCCGGAACCAGCATACCAGATTTAATAACGAGTGTTTTGGTGGCCAGAAAAGGCTTTGGAGATATGGCCGTATCCAGTTCTGTGGGCAGTAATATATTCGACGTCGCTGTTGGGTAACTAAATAAAATTACTATTCATTATTTTCATTTTAAGTACCGTAACATGGCCTTAGATTATAGCACTGAGAATCGAACCCATCCCAGGATGTGATACATCCAAGCCTTTAACTACCATATCATGAATCGAAGTTCGATGTAGGTGGTTGGGCTGTGTGTTGCGGAGGCAGGTTGATTAACATTTTCTGTCCTCCGACCTTCAATGTGGTAATGTTATGCGCACATGCACCAGTAATTGCTCCGGATCCTTTTTTAAAGATAAATCACAGATCGTCGCCAATAGCTCATTAGTGAAATGCTTCAGCAGCACTTTTAAATCAGGGAATTGCTACCCCTTTGGGGATCGCAAAAACAAATCAGAGAAGCTGCGGAATTATAAATAACCAGCTTATAAATAAAATAAAACACTTTTTCGTGAACTCAAAACGGAAACATATATTTAAAAGAAATTGCAACACATGCAATTGTTGCATTACGTGTTATCTATGTAATTAATGGGATGGTTAAGTTTTTTTTCCTGAAAAGATTGTCCATACGTAGCTCAACGTTTGAAGGATGTAGTAACTAATAGCTCTCTACCTTTTTGTGACGCAGGGAGGGTAGCAGTACGGGAAAGGGTCAGGTAGTATTTATTTATTTTTTTGCTCATTTGTAGTTACAGGACTAACAAGCTTTCAAAATATTATGTGGCGTCATCCACCCAACCAAAATCTTGAAATTTTTATTTTTTGTTTATTATTTTTCACTTTTGTCGTTACATATTTTTGCTGTAATTGTACCTCATTTCTTTGAGTCATAAATATTTAAATCAAATCTAATAATTTACTTACAGATTACTACAATATGATTTAACTGTTTACAACCTTGAAAATACTCATAATAACATATATAATATGAATAACATATATAAGGATTTATTATGAGTTTTTATGGAAGAACACAAAGCTGGAAAGTTAATGAGTAATTTTCAATTACTAAATGTTGAATGCTTTAAAATCAAGATTTAATGTTAACCATCCATTTATAGTAAAATTAATACAAAAAGTTAAATTCCCTTTTTTTTATTTATAAAAAGCACATGACATATTATCCAATATGTCATATTCCATCAACAATAAGTTTAAATATTCCTTAAAAATTAATAAATTTTTATACAACCATTTTTCAAAATGACAAGGACATATTTCACATTTTAAAATTCGATTTGTAAAGGGAAAGGAATATTCAAATAAATCAGTGGACCTTATCAAACTTTGGCAGCCTTTGATAGTTAGCATTTTTTTAATGAAAAATTTGAAGGTATATGTAGGTATTTTACTTTCATAGCTTTGGGCCTTGACCTATGGCAACCAAATACGTCATCCATTATCTAAAATGAGCTATGCGTCGCATGTAATTCAATGTTATCGATTGGCTGCTTTGACATAAAAGGCGGAGTTTCTTTTCCAGTATCTAAAAGTTAGTGATGTAATACATTTTAAAAGAATAATTCATCACTACTGATCCAAATTATTCAGATTGAAATTTTGAAAGAAATAAAAACAATTGTGAAATTAGAGACATCAAAATCTATTTTTAGTTTTTCAAGATATTATTCCTCTTTCTCTTTGAAAATATCCCAGTGGTTAATATAAATTAAAATAATAATAATTAAAAAACATAAAATAAAAATTAAATATGTTTTTATACATTTAAATTTTTTCTTTAATTACAATTATACACGGGGGAAAAATTATGGTACTTATATAAAATTTCTAGTTTAAAAAAAAAGAAATAGAAACATATTTCTGAAAATAAAACCTAAAAATACGGTATTTAAACCATTCAATAGGTAATTTTTCCGTTCGTATGGGTACTATTTACCGGAAATTCTGGTTTTTAAAATTAGATTTTTTGTAACCACATATTTTGTATGAAAAAAAAACATTTTAAAAGTAAATTTTACCGTATAAATGGCTTTGTAAATTTGATTAATTGTTTAAATTATAAATTTTTTATTAAACTTCTAAATAACTGCATATTTTTACACAAGAAAAAAAATTCTGGTAAAATTATTGTACTGCATAGTCATGACATTTCTAATTTAAAAAAACAACAACATAATTCTGTTTAAAACCAACGGTTTTTAATTCATTCATTTGGTAATTTATCCACTCGAATGGTTACTATTTACCTGAAATTCTGGTTTTCAAAATGATATTCTTATTACCAAACATTTAGAAAAAATACAAAACTGAAAAGTAAATCTAAGCAAATAAATGGTTTTTATGCCCTGTCTAAAAAATTACCATGTTAAAATTAACAAAGTTACCACATTTACTACCAAACCATATTTTATTGTTAATTTTACCAAAAGTCATCACCAAAGCGCTGCGCTCAGAAGGTAAGTGCTTTTTGGTGTTTCCATACAACCAGGAACACGGTAAAATGTACCATATTCTGGAAGTTTTCACATACTTTTTCTCAGAGTAGGCAATAGTGGAAATCAATTAGTGAAAAATTGCAGTAGTGCAAATCAATTTATTCATTAACTTGGAAAAGGAAATGCCACTCCAGAACTTCTCTGATTACATTAACACATCTTCGATACGTTTGTTTTTATGTGAAAAGCGAAGTTAAAAAAAATAATTATAATTTACCAACACTGAAACAAATTATTCCTATCGAAAAAATAAATTGAATGCAATTTTGTGATAAATTAAGGAATTCAAAAATAATTGTTTAGCTCTTTAAAATAATATTAGAATTTTCAATCTGTCTTTGAAATTATCCCGGTGGTTTGAATAAGTGAAAATAATTCTAAAAAAAGAATGAATACATTTAATACATAATACATTTAATACATGGAATGAATACATAAAATGAATACATTTTTGTTCGAAATTTTAGAATTCAAAAACTATTTTAAATTAATGTTTATTAGTCTAAAAATATCAGATTTACTTAGAAGCTTTTATTTTAATGCTGCGTTTTCTAAGTTAAAACGTTTAAAATCAATAAAAAATAACTGTTCAAATTGTAGTGAACAGTAACATCTAAAATAATTGCAACATTTAAAATAATTACTACATTTAAGAAAATTTCAAATTATTGCATGATATTAACTTGAATTAAATCAATTGCAACTTATTTATATTAATTTGTTGTTGTTTTCGTAGACTATTAACTCAAGGGGTTATTCATGATCGTTTCTTACTCACAATTTTATTTCTGTTAATTAATTCATCTCCATTCATTAGTTATCAATTTTTGTCTGTAAATTAATTCCTCTCTGTTTCTTAGGTATGACTTTTTATATGTTAAACTAAATTGACTAATTCACAGTCTCAGATTCATTTTTGTAAATTTGTTTAACACTATTACATATTTATTTGCATGTTAATCATGTTTACATATTATGTGTTATAACATTGTCTCTGAAAAAATTCCGATTTTTTTTAATATTTTTATTGAGTACAAAATTACGTTAATTATACTTAGATACAAATTCTTTGTTTCATTTCTACAAATACTTGACCATGCCGCATTCGGGTATAAAAATTTCAAATCTGAAATTAGTTTTGTTTAGAAAGTTACAGATTTTTTTTTTAAATTACATTTTTAGTTCATTTTTTGTAGAAACGTACAAGTTTAAAAACGTTATGTATAACAAGGGGCACGTAAATGTTGCGACAAACTTCTGGGGGAGTTGGGGCGTATCAACAGGATCAAAATTGCATAGAAACTCATGGCCGGAAATGTCGTCATACGCGGCTTGGGGAGCTTCATCTATTTTGTTCTGTTCAAAAGCACACGAAGAAACAGCACTAAGTTGGAGAGTGCACCTCGTGGCGTATGAGAGCATTTCCGAACATGGGTACCTGTACAATTTTATTCTTGAAAGATGTGCCCAAACTCCTTTTGAAGTTTGTCGCAGCTTTTATGCTACCACCTGTTACAAATAACGTTTTTCCTAACTATTTAACATTTAATAATCCTGAAATATTACATCCCAGTTAATATTGATGAGTCTCACGCTATACTGTGATTGCCATTCATGTTTTAATATTTTTTGTAATGTATATTCGTTGCGCATAGTGATTGTTACGCACATTACAGATATAATGTGCGTAACACATTATATCATATATATCATTACATAAAATTATATCACATTATATCATTATATAACATATTTCATACTTATACCTATTATTAAACTATGCTCAGTAATTCAGGAGATAACTGAAAAAACTTCAAAGTTCTATTAATGAACACACCAATGTAAGAAAAAATATATTAAAATGTGCTCATTAGCTCTACAGAAACATGACCAAACATGAAAGTTCTATTAGTTTTGAAGACTTCATAATTAAAATCTACTCAGTAGTTGTTGAGAGAATTGAACAAATCTGAAAGTTTAATTAATTTTGACCATGTTAGTGTAAAAAAATAAAATTTGTTCACTACTTCTGGAAATTATTGACTAAACCTGAAGATTCTATAAATTTTGAACACCTCAATGTCTGTAAATTATTTTTAAAAAAATTGAAAGTACTATGAATTTAGAACACTCTATTGTAAAAGAAAATTAGAATCTCAGTAGTTCTGACGATAATTAAAAAAAAATTTAAATTTTTATGAATTTAGACAATGTAAAAGAAAAAATAAAATATGCTCAATTGCTGTAAAGATAACAGATTGAACCAGAATGTTTGATTTATTTTGAACACACTAGTGTAAAAAAATTAAAACCTCAGTAGTTCTGGAGATTGTCGACCAAACCTGAAAAATCTAGAAAGTTCAAAGTTTGGAAAACATAAATGTAAAAAAACTCAGTAGCTCTGAAGATTATCGAAAAAAGCCTGAAAGTTCTATTAATTTCAAATTCAACACAATAAAAAAAAGACAAAACAAATATTAAAATATGCGAATTAGTTTTAGAGATAACACACCAAACCAGAAAGTTCTATTAATTCTGAGCTCTTGAATGTAAAGAAAATGAAAATATACTCTGTTGTTCTCGAGAATTTAGACCAAACCAGAAAGTTTTATTAATTTTTAACACACCAGTGTCAAAAGAAAAATTAAAATTTTCTACACACGGTAGTTCTGGACATTATGAAAAAAAACCGGAAGTTCTCTGAATTTTGACGACAACAATGTGAAAGAAAAAACATGAAATACCCTCATTAGCTCTAGAGGTAACAACCCAAACCTGGAAGCCCTATCCATTTTGAACATTTCAATCTAAAAAAAATTTAGCAGTAGTTTTTTGAGAAAATGGACCAAATATAAATGGTTCTATTAGATTTGAACACACAAGAGTAAGAAAATTAAAATCTGTTCAATAATTCTAGAAAATATGGACCAATCCTGAAAATTTTATAAATTTTGAACACATCAGTGTAAAAGAAATTAAAATCTAGTCAGTAACTTGAGAAATAATCAACCAAACCTAAACATTCTATTAATTTTGAACACATCGTTGTAATAAATGAGTAAACAAAATTTGTTCAGAATTTCTTGAGGTTATCGCCAAAACCTTATACTTCTATAATTTTTGGTAGGTATTTGGTAGGTACACTTTATTTACGTTGCACTAGAACTGCGCAATGGACTATCGGCGTCGGTGCGGGAAACATCCCTGAGGATGATCTGAAGACATACCATCACATTTTTGATCCTGTGCAGAGGGGATGACTCCACCGGTTTGGTATCTCGACGACCTGAGCGCAAAGTCGAGCACTTTACGGTAGTACAGTTTAAAGAGGACAGATACCACGCACCATCAGTCCCTACACAGATTGATCAAAGTGGTCACCCATTCGCTTGCTGATAGCAGCAAGTGATGCTTGACTCCAATGTTCTACTGGGAACCATATCATTACTATCAGTCTATTACGGGGCATAAAAATAGAAATAAATGTAGAAAAGGAAAAAACAAAATTAAAAATATGACCACTGAAGCCGACGTCTTCAGGGGGTACCGGCCCCAGTGGCCAAAAAACAAAACCTTTTCTATTGAGGAAGAAGGCAAAAGCCTAAAAACCTTCCTCAGTTCCCCGAAGGTTTTGTTTAAAAGTCCAGGAGAAAAAAACAAGCAAGACATAAAACTAATACAGAAAAGAACACTGGGGCCGGTACCCCCTGAAGACGTCGACTTCAGTGGTCATATTTTTAATTTTGTTTTTTCCTTTTCTACATTTATTTCTATTTTTATTCTCTCTTTTTTTGAAAATTCTGCTGCTTTTTAGCGCATTTTTTTAAAAGAAGTTTTGTTCATTTTGTTTAGATATTAATTGTACTCTTTTAGTATTCTATTACGGGGCAATTATTTTTGAGTACACTAGTGCAAAAAAAAATTTAAAATATAAATATTTTTATTTTACACCTATAATTTGAAAAAAATAAATTTCTAATAAAAATCAAAATATTTTTTATTAAAAAAATTGAAACGTTTATCTTTGCTTTGCAGTTTATTTTCTACGTGGAGTCACATAGATTCTATATTGTTATGTAGATAACTTCACGACTTCTTCTTTTCTCAGGTTGCCTTTACCCTGGTTTCTGTCCTGTCTCATTTTTGGCCCAGTAGAAGTCAGCAGTTCCGGCATGGCATGTTCACTCCTGTTGCTCTTCCTCATGTTGCTGTTCGTCATCATATCTATTGCAGCTTTCAAGTGGAAAATGAACGTCGGTTTAGCAATGGTGATGTTCGGTTTATACTTCGTCTTCATCGCCTGCAGTCTCCTACTCGAGTACGGCGTGGTCAGCTGCGATGACCTTCTTGGAAAGTGAAAGACACTTGCAAATAAGTTGGTCATCTTCCTCCAAGTGGACATACTCTAAAAAGTGTGCTGTACACTAATGGTGGTTAATAGAGCAGGGTTGTTCAAGTCAACAGACAATTTGACTGCGTGGCTCGAAATGCTGTGCCAATTTCTAAATTACGTGCTCTTCTTGAAACCTTATTTATATATGAAATAGTTAGTTCCAATCTGGGATGGTACATTGTTAGTTAACAGAAGAATTTCGAACTCTCAAATATGAGGAAGTAAAGAAGCTACTACCCCCGTTGAGGAGTTAGCAACTTTGTTGCTTTTAGTTTTACTTTTTTTTTCTTTTTTTGTTTATTTGTAACCAATGCTGCGCTTACAGATACAATGTAGTCAATAACAGATAATGTGCCTTCCAAGTATTCCGTGCATTGACTTACTCGCTAAAATATATTTATTTGAATATTAGAAGAAATATATAGTGTATATTAAGCTATATAATTGATATATTAACTACATTACACACCATGTTAGTTATATATTAAAGCTTATTCCGTGATTTATCAAACATATGTTAAGTTTCAATTTATCTATACACTCTCAAAACTAGTTCATCATAGGCACTCTGAACCATAATACCGTGTAAATATGCGGCAACCTCAATAAGATGTTAAGCAGAACCGTCTTTAATTTCAAGTTGAACCATATTATCGTAAAAATTATTTCACGTGTTCTGATCTGTACCGTTTAACTTGACACTGTATTAAGGTTGTAACAAATTTGAACGATAATACGGCTCAACGCGTTTTAAAATTTCTAACAGTGTATATATAAATTTACGGTGTTGATAAATTTGTTTTATAGCAGATATAATTAAATTTTCATCGCTATTCGTTTGTTTATTGAATAAAACTTTCGAATTTTATAGAAAATAATCACTTTTTTAAACGATAACTTTCTCAATCTTTCAACTTGAATAGCATTATGTGGTTCCAGTTTTAAAACATTACGGTGGTAGTAAATTTAAACAAACCACTAGAATATACATCTAAGTCTAAAATTAAATCTTCCATAAATGTAAAATAATTGTAAATAAGTCAAAATATATCTAAAAATTCATTATTTAAAAATATGTATAATATTGTGAAATTGGAAAGAATGCATATATATGAGAAAAATTGTATTTACAATTAATATATATTTTGCAATCTATTTAATGGTTATTAACAAAATTGATTCTACCTAAAAATGTGAAAATTATTTCTATTTTATGAAATTTGATCTTTTTCGTTAATAACTATTGTTAATTTGGTTAAAACACTTGTTTCAATTATTTGAAATTTCAATTATTAATTACTAGTTTCAATTATTAATATTTCATTTTTTATTAAATTCTTTATTACTTAAATATTAAGAAAGCATAGTTTATTTAAGATATCATATTTTGTACTTTTTCAACACTAAGTTGATTCGAATAAAAAATGAAATTTTACGCATTGCAACAGTAGAAATTTTCTATGTTCTAGTTTTTTTACGAACCACAAACCAAATAAACCAATTAAAATATTAATTGTTTTAACAAAAGAATATTGCCTTAATAAAACAACGCATGAAACTGCTCGTTTTGAAAGTAGTTTTTTTATTAAATAGTTTCATCCCTAGTTTTACGATAATTTTTGCTTATAAAAACTCGATACTATGATTAGTTAAAGCAGGATTTTTCATAGTCTTTGCATTTCACATAAAGTTTACGTATATTTTTACATTTCAGATTTTAGAAATTCATTATATTAGTTATTAATATTTGAAAAATGGTAACGTTTATGTAAAAGAACTGAAAAATCAAGATAAGTGCTCTTTTTTAATTAAAATTCTAAACAAAAAGTAAACATTTTAGAATATTAATACTGAATAAATCTTTACTGAAAAACAGTTTTAATTCGTAAGTTAACTGGATTAGGGGAATTTAACCAACATAAATTATTAAAATAATTTAAATTAATAATTCTAAAACTGATAATACAAATAAATTAATCATTATTAGTCTAAAAATATCAAATTTACTTTGAAGGTTTTATTTTAATGCTGTGTTTTCTAAGTTAAAGCATTTGAATTCAGTAAAAAATAACATTTTAAATTGTAATAATCAGTAACATCTAAAATGATTGTAACATTTAAGTAACATTTAAAATAGTTGCTGCATTTAAGTAAATTTAAAATAATTGCATGATATTAACTTGAATTAAACCAATTGTAATCAATTTATACTTACCAGTAATTGTCTTTATTTAATCAACGAGCAATCAATTACAACAAACTTGTAATATTACTTTCTGTAAATAAGTTCGTGCCTGTTCCTTAGTCATAATTTTATTTCTGTAAATTAATTCATCTCCATTCATTAGTTATCAATTTTTGTCTGTAAATTAATTCATCTCTGTTTCTTAGGTATGACTTTTTATATGTTAAACTAAATTGATTAAATCACAATTTTAAATTTGTTAAACACTATTATATATTTATAATTGTGTTAATCATGTTTACATAATATGTGTTTGCGTATCTTCAGTTAACTACTAACACAGCACAAATGAAGTGACACGGAAATTCAATAACATATAACATGTGCAACATATACATTAAAAAAATGTAAACAGACCCAGTAGTGTTTTACTTACAATACAAAAAGCAGAAATGCACTAATTTCTAAATACATTAATGTTATTATTATTATTTATATTCTTTTATCTTTAAATTTTCTAAAAAAAATCTTTAAATTATTTCAAATGCTACAATGAGAAATATTTTATATTGTATTATCATCAATTTAGAGATTAACTTTATCTGTTGCTGATGAAATGCTGCACAAAATTATGTTTCAATAATTCATTGTAATAAGTTTCAATTTTATTTTATACTTTACTACAAATGGAAGATGTCTTTGAAATTTGCTGGAACTTTAAAATGGGACAAATTTAGAAATATTATCTTTCTTCTTAAGCTTTATTACATGATACTTAGTTCAAGTTATACATAAACAGCCAAGTTGTTTATGTATAAGTTGAACTATAATTTAAGAACCATATTTTAAATTTGATTACATGATACTTTAATTCAACTTGAACATATACGTTGCAAATTTAATATATTATATTACATTTTAAACTTGATAACATGGTACTTTAGTTCAACTTGAACATATACATTGCCCATTTAACCATATTATAGAGCATCTTAAACTTGATCGCATGATGCTTTTAGTTCAACTTGAAAATATACATTACTAATTTAACCATATTATACTGCATCTTAAACTTGATTATATGATACTCTAATTCGTCTTGATCAGAAACATTTCCAAGTTGAACCATATTATCTTTAGATGTTAAACTTGAATACATGATGCTTTAAGTCATCCTGAACATATAGATTGTCAAGTCAAACCATATTACCTTGCCTCCTAAACGTGATTATATGATGAATTTCAACTTTAACAGAAACGTGATTCACCTTAATTAGGTTGCAGCAAATTAGAATGCTATTATGGCTGGAATTTGGATAAGTTTACTGATTGTTTATTTCCTGAAACACAAAAAGAACTTTTGTGCTGTGTGTAGTTTTGGTTAATTATTCTAATTTTAAACAGATTAATTTGTATAATGATAAAATTAGCGTAATTTAGTAACCGAAGAATGTCGTATAAGATATTATTGAGTACAAATATTGGGTCTTCCAGAAAAGTATAGTCATTTACGAAATGAAAAATGTTCCAATAATGAAACAGATAACGATACTTTTTACATGGTATTTGTGTTGTCAAAAAAAATTATATATTGATATAAAACTGTCGCGCAGTTGAAATCATATTATTAATAAAGAACACGTGATTATTCATTTAGATTATTACTATTATCACTATTAAAATTGATTGAAATTGTGGATAATAAAATGGAAACTTAGCAATTAATGAAAAATAAGCTATATCTATTTATGTATATCAGTAGTTATAAAAATTTAAAAAATAAATGAAGTCTCTTATGAAATGAAAAAAAAAAAACATTCCAATAATGAAACAGATAACGATACTTTCTTCGTATTACTTATGCTATCAAAGAAATTTTGCATTGATATAAAAAATATCACGATATTTAAAACATGATAAATGTGTTTAGAACAGGTGATTATTTTTTATATTTACATAATTAAAATGTATTGAAATTGTGGATTTGAAAATGCACACTTAGCAATTAATTAAAATTAAGTTATGTCTATCTATATATATATATTAATATTTATAAAAACTGAAAATTATAAAAATCTAGTCATTTATAAAATGAAAAATATTCCAATAATGAAAACGATAACGATACTTTCTACGTGTTTTTTTGTTTTGTCAAAGAAATTTTGCGTTGATATAAAAAATATCGCACTATGTCAAAGATGATAAATGTATTTAGAGCAAGGGATTATTTTTTTATATTTACAAAATTAAAATTTATTGAAAATGAGAATTTCAAAACGCAAGCTTAGCAATTTATTAAAAATAAGTTATATTTATTCATGTATATCAGTATTTATAAAAACTGAAAATAATAAAGTAATAAAAGAAAGATCTAGTCATTTATAAAATGAAAAACATTACAATGATGAAAACGATAACGATCGTTTTTATTATTACAAAATTAAAATTTATTTAAATAAAAAATTTAATTAAATTAAAATTTGTATGCTAAAATAAAAATTTATTGAAAATGAGTATTCAAAAAAAAATAGCAATTAATTAAAAATAAGTTATAAATATTTATGTATATAACAAAAACTTGAAATTATAAAGTTTAAAAATAAAAGTCTAGTCATTTACGAAATAGGAAACAGTCCTATAATGAAAACGATGCTTTTCATACGGCATTTGCATTGTCAAGAAAACTATGTATTAAAATTAATTTATTGTGCTATTAAAAGCATAATTAATGTATCTAGATTATTTAGTTATTATATTTAGCTCTACTGAAAAAAAGTTTATTGAAAATATGGACTCCAAAATGGAAACTTAGCAATTATTCAAAAATAAATTATTTTATTTTTTTAATAAAACTTTTAGCATATTATTAAACTTTTCAATGCAATGCAAGGTTTCGAAATTTGTTTATAAATAATAATTATGTGTGTATCTAACTGTAATTGTAACGGTTGAAATATATAAAGTTCAATGGCAATACAAAAAAGATAAATATTTGTAAATACTTATAAATGTTATAGATAAAGTGATCTAAATATGTTAAATAAACATCAATGATTATCATATATATATATATACATATATATATATATATATATATATATATATATATATATATATATATATATATATATATATATATATATATATATATATATATATATATATATATATATATATATATATATATATATTCATATATATATATATATATATATATATATATATATATATATTCATATATATATATATATTTCAGTATATTTATAATTTATAATAAAAAATGAATTCATTATGCTATCATTTTAAAATTAAATTACAATACGATTTTTTTTCGAGTACATGTTTTATATGTTTAACTGCATGAAAGTAAAGGAACATACAATGAAGTAAAAATATTTTTATTTTATTCAAACGAAGATGAATACAAAAATATTATTAAAATGTGAATATCTCTTTCAAAAATAATTACTCCTCATTCAAATGAAATAAATAGATTTAAACATTACAGAATTCTCATAATTCATACCCATAATTCATACCAGTCTCATAATTTGGCAAAAATAGAAAAAAAAGTATAAATTTTAAACATCACTAAATTTTAGGAGAAAAAAAACAGCAAAAAAATTAGTTAATTTTTTTTAACAAAATTTAGCTGTGCTACTTTTACTAACTATACGAATTTATCTGTATATATCATAAAGTAAGCTAGATTTGAATAGTTTTGAACTAATTTTGAGAAAATATAAATATATATTTAGCCAAATTTTAACAAAAAAATATCATAAAATTAGCAAAATCAATCAGAAATCAAAAATTGGATTTTGAAATTTGTATCTGGCTGTAAGATTCTATAATTAGGAAAGAGGAATTTAGATATATTTATAAGACTAGGGGGAAAATGTTAGAAGTTGTTTTCGAGAGTATTTTTTAATTTTCTTTCATTTTTTAGATTTTTATTTTTTTTTTTTCAAATTCGATAACTTTTAATTCTAAGCTCTAAATATAGAATTCTAACATTTATGACGACTATCGATTAACCGGCTAGGATCTTTTTTGATTAAGCTTTAAAATACAGAAATCCACCACTTATGATTATCGTTTTAATGTCTATAACCTTTTATATCTAAGCTCTGAAATAAGGAATTCCAACAATTATGATTATCGCTTTTATGTCTATGTTTTTTAATCTAAGCTCTAAAATATGGAAATCTAAAACTGATGAAGATTATCGTTTTGATGTCTATGATCTTTTATATCTAAGCTCTAAAAAGTGGAATTCCAACATTTATGATTTATCAGTTTGACGTTTTTGATGATGATTAAATTAGTATAAAATGATCTGTCTTTTCACGAAGATCCTAACATATGAAAGTATAACATATAATCAAACATATGTTAAAGGAAATGTTGATAGCTGAGAGAATTATATCATTTGTACACTAGTCAATTAGTAGAAATGTATGATATTTAAGCCGATATCTCGTAGCGGCTTTTAGAATTTTATATTTTCGCATAACTTAGCAATATTAGAAAAGCACTGTAGATTGTAATGTTGAACATACATTATTGTGTGATATTCATTGAGAATGAAATAGGGATATTGTATGCCTTATTCTGACTGATCCATAAACTGAATGGAGAAATTATTCATCTTATGCGCTTTTCTAAATGTTTTAAACTAATTAAACGCAACGAAATTTTAGTGTGTCTTTCATGCTAGATGATTAAAAAAATAACTTTGCGAACATATGAACTTCTTGCTAGCTTACCGGTGGAGGGAAAAAAAATTGTGTTAAGTTATTTCATTGTCCAGTTTTAACGATTTCGATAGCAGAGAAAGAATTTCAAAATTTCCATCTACTTTTTATCATCAAAACATGATTCTTACAATAAAAAAAACTCAAAATGAAGTTCGAATACTATTTTAAGTATAAATAGTGGCGACGCTAGGCAGTGATGAAAATATTTTCTTTCCCCTTCCTGTAGTTTTAAGGGCACGTTCATTAGAAGTGAACCAATGAAACGTCAATAATTGATATAGAGCCGCGATGGCTCAGGGGATAGAGCGTTCGCCTTCCAATGAGGCGAACCGGGTTCGAATCCCTGTCGATACGAATTCCGCATCCGGCTTGCACTGACCACAGTGCTGACGTGAAATATCCTCAGTGGTAGACGGATCATGGGTTAGAGTCCCCTTGCCGTCAGGCTAACCGTGGGAGGTTCTCGTGGTCTTCCTCTCCATGTAACGCAAATGCGGGTTAGCTCCATCAAAAAGTCCTCCACGAAGGCAAATTTCTCCCAATACTCGATCCAGGAGTTCCCTTGTCTTCTGGATTGGGTTCAAAATTACAAGGCTACGGAGTTGAACATTAGTAGCCGTAAACCCATTAAGTTGGGTCGGCTGTTCAACGACGGTTATAAAATAAAATAATTGATATAAGGGCCGGGATAGCCTGGTCGGTAGGGAGCTGGGCCCATATCCAAGAGGTCGTGGGTTCGATCCACGCCGGCCGAAGACTCCCCGTGTAGTAAATGGTGACTGATGCACGTTAAATCTGTCGAGTCTCAAAGTCCTCCATGTTCCCATAACAAATCAATACATCTGGGGGTACTGATCCAGGAGTTCCTTGTCTTCTGGATTGGTTCAAAATTACAAGGCTACGGAGTTGAACATTAGTAGTCGTAAACCCATGAAATTGGGTCGGCTGTTCAACGACGGTTATAAAATAAAATAATTGATATAAAAAAAACAACTCTTTTCTTTCTCTCTGCCTGACTCCACCATCGTTTATGCAAAGAATATCGGTTAAACTCCATTTAAAAATTTTCTAAGCGAAGAATACATTTTGATGAAAAGAAATTCTTGAAATTCAATCACTGTAACTGTAACTGTGAGAGCTGATTCTTTCTTTTCTTTTTCTTGAGGGCAACATTTATAAATACATTTACACAAAATTTTCCTCTTCTTGACAAGAAGTCATATATAGGCGAAGTTCTACTATTATCATCTTTTACTTATTTCTATGTTTCCTTTCATAAATTTTTCGCTTATTAAAATGTGTATTTCATATTTTATCTTTTAATAGACAGCAATTAGATTTTAAAAAAACAAATATTCTACTTCATTAATTATTGAATGGTGATAGTTAAATTCATATAAAATACCAATCATTTTTTTTTGCATTGATTATGGTTTTTTAAAACAGTAATGAAATTATTCAACATCAATTGACATAAAACTGTAAATCTACATGGGTAAATATTTTTTTATATATAAAGCAAAAAAAAATTTCAATAATTTCAAATAATTGTTTAGTGATTTCAAAAACTTAGAAAGAAAAGCTCAAAATTTACATTAAATACTTTGTCCGAATTGATTTTAAGCAATTACTGTTATGACATTTGCTCTCAAAAGATTAACTTTTTTTAAAAAATTACGAAAGATCCGTTGCTGTATTTAAGCAGATAAAAAAATACAGCTTAAGTAAAACCTAGGTTCAACTCGATATAAATAAGTATTCAGATAAATACAAATATTTATAATATATAGTCTGAAATAATTTTGAAATAAATCTTATGAAAATCTGACTCTTTAAACATAAAATATCATATACAATAGACATAATGAATAATGACAATTTCTAAATAGTTTTGCATTAACCATATAGAAATTACTGTAAGAATTAATATTTTGTATTTTATGAATATTTTTTTTTACCTAATTAGTATAGTATATATTGTACTAATGTTCAATTGATTTTGCATTTGTAAGTGTTAAAAAAAGTTTGTATACTGATGTACGTTTCATACTTGTCAACACAGTTTTTTTTTTTTTTTAATTTTTTTTTTTAATGTGTTCAATTCGGCATATTGTTTGCATTTCCTTTTCGATAGTACATATTTTATTATATAATTTCATTCATTCGATTCCTTTTGTTTACCTCTTTTTTATTGTTTTGCAATTTACTGCAATATATGTAAGAAAATTTAAACATTAACTGGAATATAAAAAAATTTGTTGTATTTCAATTTGGAATCTCCGAACTTCAATTCATTTTTTTAAAGTATTAAGGACAAACACTTTAAGAGGAGAACTACAAGAATTATTTAGTATTTTCAAATCTTTCATAAATAAATATCTTTTCTTTCACTTTTAGAAAAAATTGCATACAATTTTAAATATAAGCTTCTAATTTCAAATTAATAACATAGTGCGTAAATTTTGTTACAAAAGACTCTCCTGTCCCTTGAAATTAAATTTCTTATGACAGTAACAACATTTTAATTTATACACTATTTTAAAGATATTAAACTATGATTTTTTTTCTTTGTTATTTTCAAAACTTTTGCACCACTTTTCTGAACACTGTCATATATTAAAATTTTAGATAAAATGTAATCTTAATTTGATCATTCTTGTGAAGGTAATGCAAACTGATATATAACCTTAACTTTGAATTTTAATTTGATAATAATCATGTGCATAATACGAAGTGATATAACACTTTAAAAATTCGTTAACATTGAGCATTTTTCTTTTATTGATTTCCTCTTCTTGACAAGAAGTCATATATAGGCGAAGTTCTACTATTATCATCTTTTACTTATTTCTATGTTTCCTTTCATAAATTTTTCGCTTATTAAAATGTGTATTTCATATTTTATCTTTTAATAGACAGCAATTAGATTTTAAAAAAACAAATATTCTACTTCATTAATTATTGAATGGTGATAGTTAAATTCATATAAAATACCAATCATTTTTTTTTGCATTGATTATGGTTTTTTAAAACAGTAATGAAATTATTCAACATCAATTGACATAAAACTGTAAATCTACATGGGTAAATATTTTTTTATATATAAAGCAAAAAAAAATTTCAATAATTTCAAATAATTGTTTAGTGATTTCAAAAACTTAGAAAGAAAAGCTCAAAATTTACATTAAATACTTTGTCCGAATTGATTTTAAGCAATTACTGTTATGACATTTGCTCTCAAAAGATTAACTTTTTTTAAAAAATTACGAAAGATCCGTTGCTGTATTTAAGCAGATAAAAAAATACAGCTTAAGTAAAACCTAGGTTCAACTCGATATAAATAAGTATTCAGATAAATACAAATATTTATAATATATAGTCTGAAATAATTTTGAAATAAATCTTATGAAAATCTGACTCTTTAAACATAAAATATCATATACAATAGACATAATGAATAATGACAATTTCTAAATAGTTTTGCATTAACCATATAGAAATTACTGTAAGAATTAATATTTTGTATTTTATGAATATTTTTTTTTACCTAATTAGTATAGTATATATTGTACTAATGTTCAATTGATTTTGCATTTGTAAGTGTTAAAAAAAGTTTGTATACTGATGTACGTTTCATACTTGTCAACACAGTTTTTTTTTTTTTTAATTTTTTTTTTTAATGTGTTCAATTCGGCATATTGTTTGCATTTCCTTTTCGATAGTACATATTTTATTATATAATTTCATTCATTCGATTCCTTTTGTTTACCTCTTTTTTATTGTTTTGCAATTTACTGCAATATATGTAAGAAAATTTAAACATTAACTGGAATATAAAAAAATTTGTTGTATTTCAATTTGGAATCTCCGAACTTCAATTCATTTTTTTAAAGTATTAAGGACAAACACTTTAAGAGGAGAACTACAAGAATTATTTAGTATTTTCAAATCTTTCATAAATAAATATCTTTTCTTTCACTTTTAGAAAAAATTGCATACAATTTTAAATATAAGCTTCTAATTTCAAATTAATAACATAGTGCGTAAATTTTGTTACAAAAGACTCTCCTGTCCCTTGAAATTAAATTTCTTATGACAGTAACAACATTTTAATTTATACACTATTTTAAAGATATTAAACTATGATTTTTTTTCTTTGTTATTTTCAAAACTTTTGCACCACTTTTCTGAACACTGTCATATATTAAAATTTTAGATAAAATGTAATCTTAATTTGATCATTCTTGTGAAGGTAATGCAAACTGATATATAACCTTAACTTTGAATTTTAATTTGATAATAATCATGTGCATAATACGAAGTGATATAACACTTTAAAAATTCGTTAACATTGAGCATTTTTCTTTTATTGATAATTATCCTGGGGAACAAATTTATCGCTGCATTTGATCTTTCCGAATATAGATTTATATACATGTACACTTGTCTACTCCTTTGAAAACAACACTTAAGAAAAAAATATATGACCTTAAAGTGTCGCATCAAAAGCTAAAATATATTATGGCCTACCACTCCCTACGTAGCAGAGAAGTGAGTACACTTTGCATAACTCGAGGAAATTTTAAAAAACTCTGGTTAGCAATATATTGTTGAAATGTATAAGACTGCCGCTTGCAGAAAGAAAGCAATAGCAGATTTTAAATCATCGCAGCAACACTATCTAGGATCCGTTAAAAAAAATTCTCATGCGGCAAAAAAAATTGTTCTCCAGTGTTATCAATTATTGCATTTTAAATAAAGCTCAATTTAAAAATGAAATAAATTTGCTTTACTTGGCCATATAATTTGCCATATATTTCTGTCTAAAGTTTGAAAATTGCATTTAAAGATATATGTATTTTATATGCTTTTTCTATATGCTTTTTTTTATGTTTTTGCAAATATTGCTATCATCTATATTTTTATTTTTAAATTATCTAATGATTTAGATTCATTGAATCGAGTGTAAAATTTATTTATTGCTTCATCAATCTAGTTTAAAATCATAATTTAAATATTTATTATTCACTAATTTCGTTAAATTAAATAATAATCAAAACGGCATTTGGTTTCAAAATATGTTCGAATTATTTTCAGAAATATTCAGGGAAAAAGTAACACTAAATACATGTATATTCAAGGCATTTAAATTAGAGTATATACTTGATTTTCTTACGAAACATCAGAGATCTATGATTATTTTGATCTATGATATGAGAGATCTATGATATATTTATTCTATGATTATGATTATAATTATTTATCATCGAAACACTTTTAAATTTAAAGTCTTAAAAAATCATTCTGGCTTTATTTTATGCTTAAACTGTATTTTCGAAAAATACTTGATTTTTGTAAATTTTCTTAATAGTTTTTTTAATATAATTTTAAAAACAAAAATAAAAAAAATTGGACATTTTTCTGTGTTTATAATTGATTGTTTTATTATGTTTTGAGAAAACATTCAGTGAAAATTTTTAAAAAAAATCCAATACACGTATTTTATAGGCGGCATTGAACAGCCGACATAATCAGCAAAAACTTAGTCTAAAAAACTTTATTATAAATCTTTTAGAGTTTATGTATAATTAACATTTTCTAACATGTTTTATGAAAAATATTCAGTGAAAATTTTTGAAAAAATCCAATATGCTTATTAAAAAAGAAATCAGAATTGTGATTGAACGTGTGTGAACATTTGTGATTGAAGAAGTTACAAAACATGCATGACAATTACCAGAAGAAGAAAAAAAACATTAATAAAAAAATAAAATAAATTAAGAGCCCTATTTTAGAAAATTATCAAATATATAGTAACTATATGACTTGGGCCATAATAGGACCAATTTTCGAAAATTTCTGTCGAATCCATTTTTATTCAATATAATCGAGTTCTAATCTGTAACTGATATTTTCATCATTCAGCTCGTATGCACCTCTATTCTATAGAATAGCCCGATTCAACCTATATTAAGTCTAGATGTATTTAATTTTCCATCCCTATCAGAGAAATTTGGATAACCATGTCTCCATGTGCACATTCTTAAAGGACCATTGGTCAGACAATTATAAACCCTACAGGGACCCCAAAATAAAATTCGAGCTAGCTTTGAAACCAAACGCCCCCAAGTTTTGTTAAAAAGCGTCGAAAGTGGACCACAAGTTAGAAAGAAAACAATTTAAAAAAGTGTATATGATCAAGTGTGATACACTTTCATGGATAATACTGTGATTAAATGTCAAGTTAATTGTAAATTAATAGATATATTTTGTGAAAATGGCAATATACTTAAGAGCCATTTTTCATAATTGACTTTCACAAACGATTAACTCTATGTGTGTAAACTTGAGCTATCTTCTAAGGTGAATTAGATATTGCTAGACTGGTTTAAATATACATTTTGTTAAAGTTTTATGGTTGTGTAAACTTGGCAAGATCTATAGCCCATTTCAAAATAAATAGCAATTAATATTTCCAAACGCTCCATTCTTATACTCACGTATGCGCTTTGCATATTGAAAGCATTTTAATGTTTAGTCATTCATCTGTACTGTAGTGTGCATTAATTAGCAATAAACTACAACTTGATCAGACAAACGGATATAAACAAATCAGCAGGTTATTGTCAGTTATCATGTCACGCAGCAACAGAAACTAACTGAAAGAAAGTTGCATAATTTTTTGGTTGCCATAAACTGAAATAATAGCGCCAACCCAACAGTTTTCAAACAACATTTATTTTTTTAACATTTTAATAAAACAAAAACGTTTATTTTCCCTTTCTAAAACGTCTAGTTTCTATAAACATTATGAAAATCTTGCTTTTATGTTTCTGAAATATATCTTTACATCGATGGTAAATATAAAATGTTTAAAAAACATTTAAAAAAAAGTTTCTAATGTTCATGACGTCAATAATTAGTGCACTAATGGAATACTTGAACATTAAATTCAATCTACTCAGTTTGTTAACTTCAAAATTTAGTAAAATTCTGATGCTAAAATTTAACAGCTCAAATGTTTGAATTATTTTAGAAAGTTTTTCATTTTGCAAAAACACATTCCAGAAACGATAAAAAAAAAGGGAAATTTTGAATGTTTAAGAAGCTAAAAAAATCTTCACTGCAATAAAATATTTATTTCCTTTTATGAAATATATTAAACACATTCAAAAAAAAAAAAATTTATCGATTATGATGTCCATTTAGAGCGTTAAAGGAATGTATGGACATTCAATTCAATCTACAGAGTGTAAGTAAACTTACGTTCTGTAGATTAATTTGAGTGTAAGTAAAAATTTTGTAAAATTTTAATATTATAATGTAATATTACGAACAGCTAAAATTGCAAAAATACATCTCAAAAATGTAAATTTTTTAGTTATTCGTAAAAAAAATAAATAAAAAAACGGGTGTTTTAGAAGATAAAACAAATGTTCTTACTTCTTCCATCTTTACTGCAAAGTAGCAAATAATTCAAAGAAATATTTTAAAAATAAAAATTTATTAAAATTAAAATAATTATAAAAATAAAAAGAATTCGAATATTTAGGGATTATGGAAATATTAATATCACTACCTTGTGTATGCTTGTCATTTAGTTTCTTTTAACGAACTATAAGTGTTATAAATCGCTGAAATCAATAACTAATACGAGTCAATACGGAAAATAATCATTATATAATAATTTTCCTTTCATACGCTTTTCATTTACTCTGAAGTAGTTTATCAAAATTAAAAGCAGTATTTATTTTAAAGTCGCTTTTAAAATAAAACTGAAACTTTTTGCTAATGATACTTTATGATAATGGGAAAAAAAGAACACATTAAAGACTATTTTAAAGAACTCATTAAAATATAACTAAGATGATGTGCATAATTTTATTTAATTAGTTTTAGAAATAAATAAAGAAGTCTTGCCAAGGTTATCGAAGAACAGAAATAATAGATATCCTCGTTATATTTTTCTTATTACTGTACAACTACGAAATAGAAATTATTGAACTCTTATTCTTTATTCTTAAATCATCTTGATGTTATAGATTCACAGAATGAGATGTCAAAGAAAGTTTATCATTGTTAACTGAATGATGATATCTTGGTGAAAGAGATTATTGAAATTTTTTGTCATTTTTAATAAAACTTCTTTTTAAACCTGACAATTGGATTTATTTAAGAATAAATACACTAGAAAATGTTTTCCAAATGTTGTTCCTCAAATTGTGTTCATTTAAATAGGAATAGCACAGTAAAATTTTTAAAAATTGAAAATAAATTACTTTTTTTATAGTTTATCCTATACTGTACAAAAATATTGAATAGATTTTCAAAAAAATTTAAATGTTATAGCAGAATATATTGAGCGTGGCATGCGACACAGTCCTATGTCATGAACTTGTGCTCTTAGTTCATTAAAGGACGTGCTCTTTCCTATTAAAACATAAAAGTAAAATATTATTTTTTTAACTATTTTAATTAAAATAATTTTTTTAAATTATGTAGGAAAAATAATTAATAGTACTTTCAATAATATTACAACTTATTTAGCTGTATTAATTTTCAATAAAGATTACAAAGGGTTATTGACAGCTTTGAAACGATTAGACATAAATATAAGCCTAGCCGCTAAGGAATATACTCAAAATGAAGATAACTGCAGAATTTCGACTGCTACTTTAAAAACATATCACATGAGATTAGATTAACAAGAAAAAGGGCTTGACTAGCATTTGAAACTGCTGAAAATGATAGAAAAAAAGACATCTTATTGACCTTAGATTAATACATTATAGTTAGCTGCAAAATTTTATATATTTGTATGCAATATTGATCACACAACTTTAAACGCAATTTATATATGAGGCATCACATGAGGTTAGATAAACAAGAAAAAGAGCTAGACTGGCACTTAAGACTGCTAAAAATGATGAAGAAGCATCTTATAGACCTGGTATTGAGGCATCATAGTTAGTTACAAAATTTTATGTATATATATATATATATATATATATATATATATATATATATATATATATATATATATATATATATATATATATATAGTATAATAAATAAATACAAAAGAGCACGAAGAAAATTAAGAAAAACAATAGTAAGTTTTATTTATTGCGCATAAGCTGCAAGTAAATAGAACTCATAAAATAAGTTCAAAATGTAGAGAAAACATGGAAAAAATTACAGAACAGAAGGAGGGAAAAGAAAAATAATAATATAAATAACAAGAAACTGGAAAAAAAATCCGAAAAAAAATAATAAATGAATAAAAAAACCGGAAAATAAAAGATATAATATTTTCATCAGCACACACGATTATATTCGCAAAAAGGAGTGTTTTCTAATATTGTATCAATATAGAAAAAGTAAAATATATCAATACAATAGTGTGAGAAGCACTCAAAAAAATTTTTACAAAAAAATTACAACAAATAAAATAGAACACAATAAGTAAAAATATCACGCAAAAACAGAAAATAAAATATAAAGAAAAAACAGAATAAAACATGAAATGAAACTGATGAAAAGATTATATCTTTTATTTTCCGGATTTTTATTCATTTTTTTTTTCAGTTTCTTATTATTTATATTATTATTTTTCTTCTTTCCCTTTTTATCGTTGTTCCGTAATTTTTTCCATCTTTTCTCAACATTTTGAACTTGGAATGGGATGAATCGGGTTCGAATCCAACGATGGCTGGTTGATACGATCCCGCAAGCACCGACCACAGTGCTGACGTGAAATATCCTCATTGCTAGACGGATCATGGGTTAGAGTCCCTTTGCCGTCTGCTAACCGTGGGATGTTCTCGTGGTCTTCCTCTTCATGTAACGCAAATGCGGGTTAGTTGCATCAAAAAGTCCTCCACAAAGGCAAAGTTTTTCCCAATACCTGATCCAGGATATTCCTTGTCTTCTGGATTGGGTTCAAAATTAAAAGGGTACGGAGTTGAAACATTAGCAGTCGTAAACCCGAAAATTGGGTCGGCTGATCAACGACGATTTTAAAATAATATAAAATAAAATCGAAATATCGATGAATTTTCAACTAGCTGGAACCCTTAAACTCGAGTCTGATCACTACAAGTTGAATTCATACAGCAATTTAATCAGCGAATTGAATTGTGCGTTAATCAAATTTCCGAAGTCGGAGTTCTCAAATTTCAATTTGACCTGATGCTAAATTGTTTTTTTGAATGGTGCAAATTAAAATTATCAAAAATCGAAATTTAGATCAGTTTTCAATATAAACAAATTAAATGACACGCAACTAAATATATATATATATATTAAATTTCAAAGGTAAAGAAAACATGCAAAAAATTACGGAACAATGAAAAAGGAAAAAAATTCATAAAAATCCGGAAAATAGAAGATATAATCGTTTCATCAGCTCACACGATTATATCCGGAAAAAGGAGTGATTTCTAATATTGTATCAATATAGCCAAAGCAAAATATATCAATACAATAGAGTGAGGCATTAAAAAAAAAATTTTAAATTGCATTTTCCAAGAAGATTGTCAAATTATATTATCTTTTGCCTATTTGATTTTAATCAAATTATATTATCTTTGATTGTGTGTTACTTAGGCCCCTTCATTTTCTTAATCAACTTCTTAACTTAAGCAGCCTAATTAACTGACAAACATTTTACACCCTATGTTTTTTGATCCTAGATTGGCAAAAATTATTTATTTTTTTATTAATATTTTAGATCTATTTGATTTTTATCATATTGTATTATCTTTGTTTGTGTTTTGAAAAAAGTAGTGCACTTAACTTTCTTATTTAGCTTCTCAACTTAACTAGCTTAATTAACTAACAAAAATTATACACCCTGCGTTTTTTAGTCATTAGGCCTGGCAAAAACATTTTTTTTTTTTCTTATTATACTAAAATAACGTAATTTTTAATTTTCTAACTACATTTTCACGAATTTTTGTTAAACAATATCCTTATACAGTGAATATTTCTAAATGATAATACACTTTGTAAGCAAAATAGACGCCTCAAGGTAACACGATTTCCCCACTCTTTACATTTTCCCCCTCTCCGTTACTGTTCATCAGATCTTGCTTTTTTTATGTCAGTATATAGCAAATCTTTTCTGAAACGTATCGCCATGAGAAAAACAAGATTTACAGAAACCGTGGTAACTGAGTGGGGAAATCACGTTACCAAGAGATGTTTATTCTATTTACAAAAGTCTTGTACTGTATTATCAAATCTATTTCCCAACATGAGACGTGTTTAAAAATATTCTGAAAAAAATTCAAAAGACTATTTGGCTCATTTTTGCAATTTTTGGAACCTAATTTAACATAAAAATTTTATGCATAAAATATTATTTTGAAAACTCTTTCTATACATTGAAAAACATAAAAAAAAAAATTGACATTGTAGACAGTCTATTAGATAATAAATCATGCAGAATACTTGCCTTCTGTACTACTATAATTATGATTTATATTATATATGACATATAAAAAATGTAACAAAAATTATTGAATCTATTAATTGGTTTTTCTAATGGTATTTTAAATACTTTAAGACCCATATTATAACTATTTGGTTTATATATTACAGGTAATAACTATGAGTTGCTAACTATTATCAATCTAAATATTGATTTTAATTCATTCATGTTACAATTTCGTATATGTTTTAGAATAAGTAAAATTAAAGTGTTCGCCAATAATTATCTAGTCTTAACATTTTTTTTTTATTGATTCTCAATATTTGTTGTCATTAATTATATTCAGAGGAGTAGAATATGCCTGACGCACGAACAAAAACCTGTTATGAAATACAGACAGCCATGAAAAAAATTTGGGTCCACAAAAATTACTACAATTTTTTTTTTTAAATGCATCTTTTTTGCAAAAACTTTTCTTGTTTAAAAAACCATATGTCAATTTGTGTATTTATAAATTTTAATATCATAAGTTTATAATTGGGACCTTAATTTTAACTTATTAAATTTGTATTATTTCAATATACTTTGATTTCTATTATTTTACAACACATATGCTCGTTATTCAAGAGTTGTGTAAAATCAAATAATTTGTTTTCCTATATAAACTTGACTTTCCAAAAATATTTTTAAAATGTTATTGTATTAAAAAAAAGCATTATTTTTGAGGAAATAATTTATTTTAATTTCCTTTTAAAATTACCATTTAAAATTACATTTAACCATTTAAAATTACATTTAATAAAGTCAGGTGAAAAAACCATGAAAATATTTATGAACTAGTAGCATCTTTTAGTTATTGGTCCTTCGTACCAGTGACTAAATTTTTGGGACAGTTATAATTAAGTTATGGGTGAAAAATAAGGGCATGGAAAATGACTTAAAGCCACTTAGGTACAATTATATAATTTTAAATTTTTTGACGTGACTTATCTAAATCCTGGGCTTTCTCAACTAAATATTACTGATTTTTATTCTTTTTGTCTTGTTTTTCTTTAGGAAAAAGAAAGGAGAGTTTTATAACTTCTCCTTGCAGTAAACAAACAATAGCTATCTTGTAATCAAGATCTTTAATTGCAAATTCTTTGTGAGTCTTTTTTTTTTTTATACTCCCGGTAACAATTTTTGTATAAATTCCAGCTACACAGATTTTGTAGATTTTTCGTAAGTAATTTTCATAATTAAGACTAGTCATTTCTATATGAATTTTAAAATGCACTTGATTTTTCTGCAATCGCTCCTTTCGACTTAAACAGTTTTATTCTAAAGTTAGGCAAAAATATTTTTAATTTCGGTATTTCCTAAAAGAACAGTGGATAATCTAGACATATTAGAACGAAAATTATGGCACGGACGAGCAGTTAGCCAATAAATTTTACAAAATTTCTTCAATTATCAATAACTCATCTTATAATTATCAATAACTACTCATCAAAATCCCCTTTCTATTGTTGATACTTAAACTACTAAAATTTTCTTATGCAAAGGCAAATATTTGTGCTTATAGCTTTTTAAAATTTATGTTCAGCATGCTTAGTTTTGTCGTTAAACTGAGTTCTTTATTTGTAGAAGAGGCATAATGTAGCAAAAATAGGCAGTTAAAAACGTATGGTTGCTTAATTATCAATAATACAATAAAAAATTTGCAAATTTTTTATTTTAAAATAATTGATTCTCTTTATTTTTTTGTTCCATTGTTGTCTACATTTCTGAAAATTTCATAATGTGTTTAGATTCATTTCAGTATTCAAAAGCTTGTAATTTTAATTTATCTATAATAGGAAGATGGTAAACTTTGAAACATGGAACATTTAACTAGTTTTAATTTTACTTTTTTATTGTTTTTATGCAAGTTTGCGAAGTGACTGATAGCTTATTTATTTTTGTAAAACATTGTAAGAATTTCAACTTGGATAAATTAAGCTGCTCATCATGGAGGCTGTTGTAAATATTGAATTTTACACCCAAGAAAAACCTCTGGCGTTTCAAGGGGAAGATTGTTATGTAGTTGAAGATCTGATTATTGAATCCTGTAAATATCTTGGAATAGGACCATTACCACGTCATTTATTTGGATTATATAGTCCTCTATATAAAATTTGGTTTCCATTGTGTTCAGAACTACGTGATATTGGAAAGACTTGGGATCTATGTCTTCGTCTTAGATACAGATTGCCTTCCACAAAAAGACTTATTGTAAGCTATTTTGTACTTTCGTGATCTCTATCGAAATTTAAATCTCTTTTTAGTATTCAAATCTTAAATTTATCATCAAATAAAGTAAATCGGTTATGAAACTTAAGTATAATCATTGTTGTCAAAGGATCATGATGATAATTGTAGTCAAATATTTTTTATTTTAAAACAGTGAAAAATAATATCAAAGTAGCTGCCCTAAAAATGTTTTTTTTTTTATAATTTAATCTTTTAAATTTATAAAAAATATTTTTAAGTATGCCTGATATTTTATTCAGCTTATTATACCTGCAGACCTAATATTATATCAAATGACGTAAAATTATGAGGGAATCGTCGCGAATCGAACGCTTCCAGAAAGAAATAACTCAAGTTCAAAATGCACATGTCGTAAAAACGTATAAATATATCTCAATTTGAAAAACCATAGAAAAATGGTGAGAAAAAAAACCTGATTAATTCCTGTCGAAACACGATCTATTTCTGTCTATAAAACTAACCGAAAACCATGTGGATTCACCAAAAAATAGTACGATTAGGCCATTCCCCCTTCCTTTCCCCATTTAATGTGTCAGGCGCGTGTTCAGATTCATAGGATATGCGGGGCGGAATTTTTTATTCAAAATTCAAACAGGGCGCCCCATAAACTAAATGTTACTTTCATTATAGTTATTGTTGCTTATGGTCAGAATCTGATTGCTTGTTACATCGTTCTTAATTGGTTAACTAAATTCTTCTGTAAGAGTTAAAATAAGAAATCAATTCAACTATACGTTATGTTTTCTACTATAAGAATAGCTAATGCATATGAAGATCAATGATCACATTTAATGGCGTTGTATGGATGTTTTTAGAGATATTTTTAGGCTTGGATAGCCTGGTTGGTAGGGCATTAGGCTCATGTCCAGGAGTATGAGTGGGTGTGCTCATTACAACGGGCTGTTAGGTACATGTGTGGCTGTTATCGTATTCTTGGCCATAATAGACGCTACTGAAATCAAGAAATGCACCCTTTGCCTTAAATTCACTTAGTTTCACCAAGCAGGCTTTCTGGCATTGGCAAGTGGCATGGGAAATAACAACAGCAACAAAAATATTTTTTATTCTTCCAAGAGTGTATTTCACACACTGAAAATTAAAAATACTCCTTAAGAAACTAGTCAGGTATATTTTCACTTGTGGTTAGTGCTTTCCTGAAATTAACAAGATTTTTCTCCTTCTGTTCCAAACAACTCCAGATCAGAGACAGAGACCTTTCTTTTTTCCCATTATAGCAATTCATACCATAACTATTGCAATAGTGTTGCCAACAGCTGTATGTTAAAAGGGGTTTTCAATCTTGAAGAGGTTTAAAACTAATAAAAGAAACTGATTTATAAACTGTGAGATATTTAATGTTAAACAAATATGCTAAGTGTATCTTTCAATAAGATAAAAAAAATAATTATGATATTGGTTTCTGTGATCCATATCGTCATATATTTTCACTTTTCATACAGGAATTTCACTCCACTAAAAGAAGTCACGAAATATTTTCACTCGATCAAAAAAGATTCTAGCTACATTTCTGGTTAAAAGTCTTCAATTTTCCAGAATTTCAGGGTTTTTTTATTATTATTATTATATTTTACAAAAAATAACTGCATTTTTTTTGGATAAATATTTAACGATTTTTAATTTTATTCACCATTATGAAAAAAGTGCCAGTTAACTTCTATGTGTTTTGAATAGCATCTACAATATTGTCAGATCTTGATTACTATACATCTATTTTTTTCTTCTTATCAGTGTTAGAGTGTTTTATATTTTTTTTTAATATAAAATATTTAACTATTTAAGTAAAATCAACCAAAAACCTTAAAGTTTTTATTTATATTTTATTTAGGAAAAAGGTGATGCCAAGACTTTTAATTATTATTTTCATCAAGTTCGCACAGATTTCTTAGAAGGTAAAATACCAGAGCTGTTCAAGTTTCGTGAATCTGCATTAGGACTAGTTGCCACAGACATTATTCGCTTAATGTTGGAGATGAAACTGACGCCCGACACTATGAAATACAACTGCCGTGACTTTTTCCCTCAAGAGCTTAAAAGAAGTCCTCTTTTGGATAGTTTCTTGCAAGGTCCTCTTGAAAAAGCTGTTACAAAAGGATGGCAAAACAGCAGGCAAAATTCTGAATTTGTTAAAGTAATTATTATTTTGTTTTTTTTTCCTATAGCATGGAAAAAAACCACTCTGAAAGAGATAAGTTTCTTCTAACTCAAGGAGAAGAAATGGTAGAAACATTTTTTCAAGAAAAAATATCAAATATTACAATAGTTTTTGAACCAGATTATATTTGTAATCCAATTTAAGTAGTATTAATTTTTAAGTTATTAATTTAATATATTAATTATATATTAATAATTATATTATAAATAATTTATTAATATATTAATAAATAATAGATTGATATATTAATAAATAACTGATTATATATTAATAAATAATTGAAACTACAAGGCAGCAATTGGGACAAACATAAATTTAATTCACCTCTTAAGAAATTAAAACTAATTTATTTTACATAAGGAACAATGAAAAAAACCTAAATTTATACTGTATAATGAACTGTTAAAATATAATCAAATTTTAATAATACTATTAAATTAACAAATCATTTACAACGCTTATACAATACACTACTACAAATCATAAATTTAATTCTCAATTCATTACAAATAAGCATACTAATTACACACATACAATGTAATTCTAATACAATACTAATTAAGCACACATACAAAGAACATATTAATTTAATATATTAATTATAAATCATTGAAACTAAAATGCAACAATTGGGAAAAAAGTAAATTTTATTAATTTTTTAAGGAATTAAAATTTATTTAGTTATTTCCCTTATTTTTGATAAAGGACAATAGAAAAACTTACATTTATACTGTGTAATAAACTATTAAAATCCGATCAAATTTTAATAATATAAATAAATTAACAAATTATTTACAAAGCACAATACACTACTACAAATCATGAATTTAATTCACAATTACAAATAAGCTTACTAATTTTTGTAATCAAATACTAGTTTGAATACTCAAACTGACTCTTAAATTATGAGATGTTTAAATTTTGAATTCCTATTTGAATCTGAAATAAATAGTATGAAAATAATTATTTTTCTAAAAAGCAGATGTGAAAAACTTAAAACTTTCTGATATTATACCTATTAAATTTAATTCTTACAATACTCTATTCTATTCTTATAATACTTATGATATTGCTAAACAAATTTATTAGTCTAAATCATAAAAACAACGTGAATAAATCACAAAAGACAATGTGCTTTATTCATGCTTTTTTATGTTTCTCAACTTTGATTTTTGTCAGCGTCTTTATAGCCTAAAATTAATAAAAATATCACTTTTTGCATTTTCTTTTGCAATCTATGCACTATACATTCAATCAAAACGAGTTGATTTGCAGTATGAAAAAAAAGAGATAATGCCTGTGACTGACTCTTTTGTTAATATTATTTGTATTGTCATCATTGATACTGAACAGTATTACAATAAAATTTGAAAATGAATGAATATAATGTAATTGTCAATCCAAAGTCCGACATTCAAATATCTGAGTTATCAATATAATTTAAACATAAAGCATGTAAACAAAACACTTAGTAAAGCACTCAGATTGTTAGGTTTTAAATTCTAAAATTTAATATACTTTGTGAAAGATAATTTTTTACTAAAACTATCATTCTTTTAACTGTAAAATTCATTAACTATGATTTTTTTAGGACTTGATGTACTATTTATTCTCCTATTATATAAGTTTTAAATTGCTTATTTAATAAGAAAAACTATTATTATTATTTTTTAATAGGAAAAATATCTGGAACAGATGTTGGACTTGGTTCCCGATTATGGATCTGAGGTGTATAGTGTTAGAATTGATGAAGGTGGTAGAGTTCATGAAGTTGATGTGGTAGTTAATCCTTTTCATCCAATCTTTCCAGGGTTGAGGATAAAAATACCTGGAAGAAAAGATGTGAGTTTCTGCTTTAGTAATGGTTTTTACCTACGATAAATGATTTGATCTATGACTATAATAGATTTTGTCATAAATTTCTAAAGAAAATTACACTTGAAACTAATGTTTTGTTGTATATTTACAAATGCTTCATCTTGCCTAATTTGGGTGTGGGAATTTCAAATCTGAATTGTTTTACTCCTAAAGCTACAGATTTTTTTAAAGTTTACATTATTGCTCAATTTTTTGCCAAAACAAGTTTAAAAATGTTATATGTAGCGCAGGGCACACATAAATATTGTGATAAATTTCTAGGGAAGTTATTCTACTTCGAGGGGAGTTCCATCATTACTCTACATCTTGCTTCTAAGGGAGTTCTATCATGATTAATATTGCATCGGAACTCATGTTCAGAGTTGTCATTATACATGACCAAGGACGCTTCCCTGTGATAACCTGTTGCAACATATGATCCTAGTGGCATATTACTACATTTCTGGGCATAAATTCCTTTACAATTTTAATCCTGATGATGTGTCCTAAATCCCCTGGACGTTTGTTGCAATTTTTATGTATGAAATTTATATTATTTCATAAAATATACTGGATTTTTCCTATCCGTGTTGGCAGTTATGTATAATGACTTGTGTTTCAAGATCTGCATTATAAAGATCTTCTGTCTTTCATTTACACAACTAAAACAGAACTGAAAAAATCTAAAATATTATTATCTTATTTTTATATGTTATGACACCAGTTAAAAATATTGTTTTTTTTTTTCAAAGTTTGTGTGACCTTCCTGCATCTGTATACAGAAATATAAATCATTCTTGTTTCTTTATAGGGATGGTCACATGTCTGTTCAGTAGAAGATCTCTGCTATATTAGTATAAGGGAAGAAAAAAGAAAATTGAAAAATGAGAAACGTTTTGTCATTGACCATTTTGTAGAGATCAGTCGAAAAACTGGAATACCACATGTAAGTTTTAATTTCTAAATCAAGTTTTGCTTATCTTTTGGATATGGTTACATAAATTGTCTTTGCAATCATTATAACTCAGTTGATTAATACATTTTGACATCCATGTTGATTTACTTGTAAAATTATTGCATGATTTAAGAAAAATAAGTGCTTTTAACAATTTAAAAGTATTTATTTTTGTGATATTCAATTAGTTGTCCGCAAAACACTCATTTATAAGCAAATAATTATGCAAAATAATAATAGCAAATACTAATTTAAGTTAAATTAATCACTTCTGATAGTTAAATGTTTGTACCTAAGGCTTATTTTGAATAAGGTTTTAGTTAACTTTTCTTTACAAAAATATTTATGTGGTTTTACTTCAAGTCTTTGATTTCAGAATTTTATAAATTTACCAGAGAGTCATTGGAAGTTAAACACTGCTATTTTAATTATTTACCACGATATAAAATACTCTGTTTAAATAAATACAAGTGTTAGCAAACATTATTACATAACATTATTACATATATAAAACATACAAGTGTAAACAAACTTTTTACATTAAACAAAAGAAAATACTTTAAACAAGAAACCTATGTACTTTCCTAATTAAATTTAATTAGTACTAATAAAATGAAAAGAAAAAAAACTTATAAAGAAAGAACAATTTTCAGTACTGTCTGGAAGTCCTAAATTTCTTTTACAATTGCTGAAAAGGAATTATTTTACTGAATATTGGTTTACTGTACTGTTTTATTATAGAATCAAAGTTTATTATATTTTACATGCTGAATAGTCTACTGTTTTACATTTATGTATTGTATTTCTAAATTTGTGTATATTTTTCAACTAAGGGCTATGTTGGCCTATTTCCTAAATCTATAGAATCACTTAGCTTTTGCAGTTTCTATAGAATAACTTTTTTCCCTTATTGTATACTAAACTATTTTAGTCATCCTGTGAATGGTGGTCCCTTTTTAAAATTAAGTTCTAAATACATAAATAAATAGAAAAAATACATCATGTAAATTCTTTACTTTGTTTATCCGATTTTATATGCTTCCATTTCAATTTTTTTATATTATAATTTGATTTATGTTTCCCTTTTAATACTGCTTGGAAATAAATGATAGTTTCCTTACATATGCAATCCTAAATTTCTATGTTTGAAAACACAACACTTTTGAGCACTTTATTCTCTCATGAATTTGTATTTGTAATTTGTTAGAAAATTAAAATTGCCAAGCTATCTCCATTGATTCTGTTTTTCACTTGAATTAAAAATCCTTTCCTGTATAAATTATAAAACTTCATTAAAACTAAGATATACCTCTACATTATTATTAATGCGACATAATAATATAGAGGAACATTTTAGTTTTAGATGCTTAATACCTTCTTACGGTCCATCAATTGAAGAATTCAAAAGCATCAATCAACTGTCTATACTTTTTGAAATTCAAGGTTTTGTTTACTTTGGAGGATTTTTATTTGAACTTCTTTTGGTAGCTGCACAGTGAGCAGAGCTGACATATTGAACGTTAATTAGCATATAATATTCATTTTCAGATAGTTTCTAATAGTTAATCTTGAACATTAAATTTTTAGCATCAGTGTTATGTTCATTAGATAGTAGGATAAATATGGTTGGTTGTTCTTTTTCCCTTGTGTTGGAAATAGGCAGTATTGCTTTATTCTTCGACCAGCATGCATTGTTGAAGTGACAGAATGCTGGAAATTTTTCAACCATGCAGTCTTCTCATCTATATGATTTGAAACTGAAATTCTCTGGCTCAAATGGATAGTAATTGAGAAACGGCTTTGCGTATTCCTACCAGTAATATACCTCTTGAAACAACAAAAGAAGCTCTGTGAAAACTTAGAGTTGTAGAACTTTTTCAACTTTAAGTTAGTGTTCGATGTTGTCTATGTTATCACACAGATTTGCTTCTTTGGATGTCTTTAGGCATGTACCGAATGTAGCTGGTTTATAATTGTGCTTTATTCTGAAACAAACTATTCCTCCTGTATGTCTTTGTTTTGTTTCTGTCGTCAGTTCTTCATTGCCAATATTTTATACAAGAAATTTTATTTGTTTTAGGGCATCATACACATTAGTTTTTTTTTTTTTTTTTTTTTTTAATATCAATGCAAATGTTCAAAAAGTAAGATCGCGAGATATTATCCAAAATGTCATATTAATAGGGGAGATTGTTGATTCTAAATATGATACAATATTTTTTCTTAATACCATTTAAATATCAATTGACTTGTACAATTAGTTATACATTTAACTTTTAAGCATTTGTATTTGAAAACATTATGCTTTTGATTTTAATTCAGTTTTAATTGTTCCTGTATGTCTTTTAATTTTTTCTTTATTCTTTCATACTCTTTAACCCTTTTATAAATTGCTATGTTGTTTCATCTTTTTAGTATTTTCAATTTGAAACTGTCCCTCAGTTGCGTTCGTTTGTATCTGTACTTGATGGCTATTATCGTTTGATGGAAAAGTGGACTTATAACTTGTGTGCTGACTTACCTTCTCCAGCATTGTTACACCTTAGAGCTATCAAATGTCATGGTCCTGTTGAGTAAGTTATTGATTATTATTACAGTTACAAAAATTATTTAATCTGTATCTAATTGTTCTTTGTGAATATATGTTGTAAACTCTTAATAAATTTAAAACATTTAAGACTGATTCCTAAATAAGGATCTGGTTGATTGAAATATTATTTACTACTATTATGTTTAATTATAAACTGATTTTTTCTATCTTTTTTTTTTTTTCAATTAATCACATTTCTAAACTAATATTGGTTTGAATTTACTCAACTTGTAACAATTATTTTAGTAATTATATGCAATAATTGCAAAAAAATTCCTAAGCCTAGCATGAATGATTATGGAAATATGGGTATTTTTATTAAAAGACTAATTTTTTTATTCTGCATATGAATGTTTATTGTATTACTATTTGTTATTTAATTTTGTCTTTTGATACAAAATAATATTTGTAGGAATCTCTTATTTTGAGTTTCTTTTAAAAGTGCAAAAACTATTTAGAAAATTGTTTAAAACTTTTTAAATTTTTAAGGTATCAGACTTTTCTTATTAGTTGCCAAATACATTTCTCAAATTAAGGACAGTTTGAGATAAGGACAGTTTTGCGAATCAGTTCAGCAAAATAGAATTTTTAAACTCAAGCAGGAAAAAAATATCTCCAGATTGGCTGACACATTAAATATGCTACACATAGTAAAATTTAGTGTTAAATTACAAATACCGTGGAGTATCTAAACATAATTACGATATTTATATATTTGTAACAGAAAAATGTATGCTCTCTCAGTTTCCAGTTTCTAATTCTTGAATAAAATTTTTGAATTTTTTTATAAAAAATCTACTGTATTTTGCAATAATATATTTCCATTTTTTTCCTAATGTTATAGGCCTGATTTTGCCTACAAAAAATTGCAAGAAAAGGGTAAAGGAGATGCTGGTTGCTACATAATTCGTGAGAGTGCTACTGAATATGATGAATATTACGTTGATGTTTTAAAGAAAAGGAATTCTGTTCTCGAAGAAAACATCCACACTTACAAAATAATAACCACCGATGATGACCTGTTCTGCTTGCAAGGCTGGTCCAATAGATTTCCTTCTATCCATGAATTGCTCTCATTTCATTCTGAAATAAATAATTTAAATTTTAAAAGATGCATTCCATCTTCTGAATATGGTAAGGTGCTAAAATATATTCTCTGAAATTTTAGTTGCATTTGTGATTTAACTTTTGTAATGTCATACAAACCGCATATTTCTAAACTATTTTTATGCCATATGCCTTCATAATTTTTATTTATTTATTTATTTTTATTATTTTTTTTTTTTGATGATGAAATTAATTTTAATTAAAAACTTTTATCTATTGACCTATTCTAGAATAAAAGCAGAATAGTTTTTTGTGTCAAGAATTTGTTTTTATAAAATGTTTGAACTTAAACTTTTTACATTAATTTATATTAATTGTTCCAAAAAATAATGATTTGAATAATCAATTTTAAAAATCAAGAGACATAGGAAAGTACAGTTTGCTGCATTCTACTTAAATTTATGTTTGTCAAATTTCCACTATGTTGCAAAAAACATAAAAATTATTCAGTGTAAAATTATCCTTCATAATTCTGTAAGGAATGGATGTAATTAATTTTATTTTATTTTATAACTGGTGTTGAACATTCGACCCAATTCTGAATTTCACATCTTCTGAGTTCCAACTTGCTGGCCAGGTAGCCCAGCGGTTACTGTGTTTGACTGCAAAGCCAATAGCTGCGGTTCAAATCCCACTTAGGACATGGATGTTTCTCTCTATTTTGTGGTCCTCTGTTGTATGTGATGTGTGAATTTCACCCACCCTACAAATGGGTGTCTGTGGCGAAGGTAATGTTGCTCGCTTTCGTGACTTAGGTCTCGAGGTGCTCACTAGGCAACGCAAAATGAGCAACACTTCCAACACTTTCTATGGCGAAGAATGATAAGTTCAGTGCCTGTCATTAACAAAAAAAGAGTTTCAACTCTGTAACCTTGCAATTTTCGACCCAACCCAAAAGACAAGGAGTTCCTAGATCAAGCATTGGGACAAACTAGCCTTTGTGGAGGACTTTTTGATGGAACTAAATCTTATTTGCATGACATGGGGTGGAAAACCTTTCATAGTTTGCTCGGTGGCAAGGTTTTTTTTACCGATGATCCATCTACCACTAAGGAAATTTTTACGTCCTTACTGTGGTTGGTATGAGCATGGTGCAGAATTTGTATTAACCATCCACCGCTGGAATTTGAACCTGGGCCACCTAATTGGAAGACGAATTTTCTAACCCCTGATCCATAAATTTATAAAACTGTAGCTTTGCCAAATAGCGCTTTTGACATTTATTGTATCTTACACAGTGCCTGTGCAAAAATTAAAGCACTTGTTTCATATACCTTGCGTCATCATTTCAACATATTAAGGCACCCTTTAATAAAGTATTTTGTTCAAAATCCTGAAGTTACTTAATCCCTAAATCTAAATAATTTTTTTATCTTCCCTTCTAAATTTCTCTGTTTAATTTACAGATGTCTCTGACTTATTGCTGTGCCGTAAAAAAGACAGGGATAATAACTTTGTTACCCGAGGAGATTGCAATTGCACAGCACAATGTATTCCTCATGATGCTATTGTTTTCTCTAAAACCATACCAAAGTTCAATGGAAGATTCACCAGCGTCACTCACGGCCATCTTCGTAGAACATGTGGGGAATCCAAAGCTGTTGCAGTTAAAAGTCTGCGTCGGGAAACAAAAGCTACTCATTTGATAGTGAGTCTGTCTTGTCCAGCTCTTGTTATCTCTCAATTTTATGCGTTTATTCACTGATTTTATAATGTATTTTTTTTTTTTTCAATATTATAGCTGCAAAAACCAAAATTAAACAGGGAAGTTAATTAAAAACTCCTTGAAAATTTTCCACAATTAAATTTGTTGCTTATTAGCTCCAAATCCATTAAGCTTAGAGAGGGAAAAGGTCCTTTAATTTTTCAAAGGAGTCTTAGTTCTCTGAATAATTTAAAGATAAATCTGTAAGAATTTTGAATTGCCAAAAAATTATTGACTCTTTGTGACTATTACACTTATAAATATATAAATTGGTTTAAAAAACTTTAATGAAATAAAACATACTACCTTATATTTAAAATTGAGGACATTTGATCTTGCTATTTTGATTTTAAATTGGCGATTACATTGTTTTTAAACATGTATATCTGAATCATAATTCACTTAAGTTTTGAGTCTTATCAAAAAATTATTCTTGTTAATTTTCAATTTGTAAAATTTTAAATAAAAGAAAATGCATCCTCAAAAGTAATATTTAAGGACTTTGTCCTAATGTTAAAGTATAAGTATTCTTTATATTCATATTTTCTATTTAAAAGGATTTAATAAAATTAAATTCTAAGTTTTCAGAACTATTAGGTTTTCAGGCTTATATACAAAGGTTTATTATTTTAATTACCCCTTCTTTTGATTTTTACTTGCACGTTTAACATGTAACGAGAAATAAAGTTTTTAGTTAATTTTTTACAGACAAAATGCACTTATTGATAATTTGATTTATGCATTCATTTTGCTGAAAGATATTTTCAAAATTGTTAGGATAAAAACATGGTGGCGACACTAGTTCATAAACATTCTAACAACTCTATGATTTTAGACTTGAAAAGGTAATATTATCAATAAATATATATTGTTATCAATATTAATTTAGATTTAGACAATAATAAAAATGTCAAAAATTGTACTACTCTAATTTTATTTTAATTATTGACAAAATATTAACTTGTTAAAAACATAAAACTTAGAAACCTACCCTACAAATAACTGTTGTCTTCCTTCTACTAATAAGTTTTTTTTTCTAAATTATATCAATTAGATTAGTGGCCCATAGGATTTTTTGAATTTATTGTTGGGACTCTTAGGTACAAAGGTTAGTTGCATTTAACTTAAAATATGTTTCTCAAATACATATTTGCCATTATTTTTAGAACAGAAATAAAATAATTAGATTTTTTTATTTATATGTTAACTATTGTGGTGCCATATAACCGAAATTCTATAGTAAGTAGTTAAAGAGCGGCAAGTTTGTAGGACTTCGTAAATAATGTACCGTTTAACTTTTTTAGGAATTTTTATCTCAAGTTGATAAGGTCTTATTTTGGCAACATGAAAATATCATTTCCACTGTTGGTATTATTCTTACCAACCCCACAGCTTTAGTTATGGAATGGTTACCACTTGGTCCACTTGATAGGTATTTACTTGGGCAGGGTAAAAAGATGCCAGAAGTTGATCTTATTGAAGCAGCTTACTATGTGGCTAAAGCATTGTGGTACCTGGTGAGTAATCTATTTTTTTCATCTGTTTTTGTATAGTGTACTTTAAATTTATTTTTTTTTTTAGCTTTAAGTTTACCTCTATTATTTTATAAAACTAGTGGTGGTGTATTTCGGTTCTATCAGAAGTACTTTCTTCAAACACAAAACATTATTAAAATTGATAGTATTTGCATACAAATAAAAATATTAAAACAAAAATTCTTTTATATATATATATATATATTTAAGAGAAATAGAGTAAAATAAAATAGAAAATTATTTGATGGGAAAACGTAAAGGTTTTCATCAGGACACATTCCCTTATGATAAATGCAATATTTCCAAATGAAGAGTAATTATCCTAAGATAAAAATTACTCTTTATAATGTGTTGATATCACTAAAAAATAAAGTGCAGTTGAAAATGAGTTTGAGATAAAAGAAAGCAGAAAACAAGCCTAGCGATGTGGAGCAAAAGTATTATATGCATATATGTATCTATATACATTATATATATATATATATATATGTGTGTGTGTGTATATATATATATATATATACACACATGAAGGAAATGCTATTCTACTTGAAAGGACAAAAAAAAACCTAAGTACTACTTCAATGTTTCATTTTTGTTATATGATATTTGTCTTTTGTCAATTCAGAACTTCATTTGGCTATTAACTTTAATTTTTGAAAAACTGTTCATTCAATGAAAAAATAACAATTTCTAAAAGTTTTAATAAAATCTGTCTCATCTCTGAAGATGTGCGTGGAAATTAAATTTGTATGTAAATACTATAGAAAATTTTACTTTGAATATTTTATTTGTAGGAAGAGCAGCAAACAGTACACGGAAATATAAGATGTCACAATATTTTGGTGGCAAATCATACAGACTCTTCTTTTAAAGTGAAACTTACTGACCCTGGTATAATTTCATACAGTGACTCTGAGTAAGATTCTTTTATTCATTTTTTTTTTTTTTAACTTTAAAGCTTTTGTGTATTTTGTTATGTGTCTTATCCCCTAATTGTTCAATACCTTCTATAGATTAAAATGGCTTATCAATTTTCAATGAATGTAATTTTTTATTCTTTCAAAATTCTAAAAACTTGTTGCACTGAAGTTAAAATTATTAAACTGAATTAGGGATCACATATATGATCCATTTTTTAACTTTCTCTACCCTTCCAGTTTAATTAAATTTCTTAGAAGAAAAACTTTTCTATCTGCCATTGATGTAAAAAATGTTCTTATTTAAGCATAAGTTTTAACTGTGTTAATATTAAGTGTTTGATTTACAAAGTTGCAGTTTGTGAAATTAAAAATTCAGTCAAAGCCTTTTTTCTCTACTAAAGAAGTTAAATTTATTTTCTCCTGCTTCAAATATTTTGTCAGAACAATTTATATAACAACTGTATTTACTTAGTAACAAGTGAAATGCAAACTTAAACCACCTACTTTTTAATTTGTAATTATTTATTTTTTTCATATAATTGACAAAAGTATGATTACTTTGTGTATACTTTTTAGAAAAATGATATAGTAACTAAGGCACTAATATTGGAAATGGGATTTATAAGCAAACTACTGGATGTGAATTAGTGTGCACCTGTTCCACGCATGCAGCTAATCTTACTATTCTCTATGTGTTATCCTTATTTAAAGAACATGAATAAATCATCATTTTTTATGAATTTAAAAACTCTGGATTAATGTGCATTTTAGCTATATTATATATAACTTTCGGAATTACTTCCTTATCGTGATGTTGCTATTATTATTTTGTGAACCTATAGAACATATTATTTATATATATGTTTGATATATCTTTATTTCATTTTAGCATTCACTGGATTCCCCCAGAATGTCATGATGATTATTCAATTGCTGCAAACTCCCTCTCAGCCGATGTATATGCTTTTGGAACAACTTTATGGGAGATATTTTCATTTGGACAAAAACCATTATCCAGTAAACCGTCAAAAGAGGTTGGTTATATAAAAACAAAATTTCATCAAAAAATTAAGCGTAGCAGAGTTTTATCTCATCTTCTTCTTTTATTTACTTATTGTTAATAAAATAAGGTTATTTGCTTATCCTCATGTATGTATGTGTGTGTACATGAGAGAGAGAATAGAAATCACAAAAATTAATCTATAAGTCGTGTTGTGACATACAGAAGGTCAAAACAAATAGTGATTTGTAGAGTAGTTCTAGTAATCTGTGTTTTCTCTCCAAACTACTGCAACCAAATTTATCATTTACCCTTCTGTAATGGTTGCCAGTATATTCACAGTCATTCGTCGTATTCTTATGTAATGGTATTATTTTTAGCATTATGGTCTGTCATATTTGATTGTTTTAAGTAATTTGTAAAATAATATTTATTTATTTTATAAACCGTAGAATAAAATAAATAATAGGACTAAAATTAAACAATGTCTGGGGATATTCTGTATGTTTTTCAATTTAAATTAATTTTATTTTAAACTTAATAAATTTGACAATATTATCATACTAATTGTGTCACCATACCCATTTTATTCTCAAATGTTAAAAGATTGAATAAGTTTTAAAGGCTCAGAAATATTGTGGGAAATAAGGAGAAAAAAAAAATTGGAACATAAGAAAAAATTAAATTGATAGTTTGCCTCGCTTTATAGAAATCGTTTTACTTGTAATTTCTCCACCTGTTTTATTGGTTCCTAAAGAAAGATATTTAAATAGGTTCGACTATATGTAAATTGTAGGTGTCATTTTTTAAGTAATATTTTTGTCTATCATTTTAAAAACTGCTTTGACTCCCACTTTGTAGGCAAAAAAATTTTATAAAATGGGCAAACGCTTACCTGTACCTGAAAATGGCCACCCTGATATCAAGAAGCTTATGAGTGAATGCTGGCTTGCTGACCAAGATAGCAGAAAACGACCTCAATCAATTGTGAGAGATGTAAATCAAGTTCTTTATGTTGGTATGTTACTCGATGCATTTCAGATTTCCTATCATTATTTGATATCATTCTTATATATTATTAAACAAAATATTTAATAATTAAAAAAATAGCTAACTTAAACCTATTTATTTTAGAAATATATTTCATTTTTAAAAGTGATTGTTAAAAATATTGTGATAAAAATCATGTTTTGCAATTTCACAATACATACTAAAAACTATTTTTTAAAATTTTTATTATATCCTATGAGCTGCACAATCAGTCTTCCCGATGAGCAGACCTAGTGCGTTCTCCAGAAGTGGTATCCACTCTTTCAGGGCCACCACAATGGGTGAAATACCGTTGGCCATGTTAATTTGGATGTCTAGTTTCTGCCACACTAGATGGCAGCACCGAGACTCTATTTGAATGCTAAAGTGCACTAGGAATTTTAATTTTGCCGGAAATGCCAAGAGCCAATAAGGCTCTCCAGGGATCTTTTACCTGCCGCATAATCATACGACATGGCCGCAGAGGATTTTCTGCATCCCGAAAATCCGGTTTCTGGGATGGGGTTTGAACCCGCAGACTTGGGCTCAGAAGGCCGACAGCAAACCAACTGCGCCACCCAGCCACATACTAAAAACTATGAACCATATATTTCCTAATATAGACCGAGTATTTTTGGAAAATTTACAAAAGCAACATCGTAAGGGAATTAACTTCTCAAAATTCTATGTGAACATTACCAGCAAAAATACTTCACTGTTGGTTGAGCTTTAGTGACAGATCACTAGATATCACATACAAATATAGCAGGGCTCCCACGGTACTTGAAAAACCTTGAAAGTCCTTGAATTTTGTTGAAAAAAAATCAGGGCCCTGAAAAGTCCTTAAATTCTATTATAGGGTACTTGAAAAGTACTTGATTTTTTATGAATTAAAAGGATACTAATCTTTCTTACAAAAATGCAGTAAAAAAATAATAAATAAATTCGAGGAAAATTATAGAAATTCTGATAGATGCAACTTTTAATACTTGAAGTGAAAAGGGGTTAAAGAAGATGCAAAACTTTTCTCTCCTAGATTTTTCACACCAGATTCATCTTTCAGATGTTTTGAAAGCTGAAATTTCTAGCAAAGTTTAGGTTTGGTAGTCATAGTTTTCGAATGATATTTGGTGTTTAATCGATTTAGAAATTTGCACTTTTAATTTATGTACGAAGGATAATTAATTTTTTATCGTTTATAATCAAAAATTTTACATTGAGTTTTTACTGCTATTAAATAAAATTTAGTTCTGCAGGTTTCATTGATCATGAATAAACATCGTTATTCACATGAAACTAATTCTTGATTTACGATCGGAATTCATATAAAATGTTCTACGAATTGCGATTTAAATAAAGGTGATTATTGAATCACATATCGAATATTACTTTAAAGTGATTTGCAAATTATTCATCAGGATTAATCTTAAGTTATTTTATAAATCACACATAATGATTCACATTGAAGTGATTTATCCATCACTCATCATGATTTCAATTAAAGTTATTTCTGAAGTATATAACATGGTACGTATTTAAGTAATTTCAGAATCATGCCTCAAAATTCTCGTTCTAGTAGTTTACAAATCACGCATTGTGATTCACAAAATAGAGATTTATGAATTACCACATAGCTGTTCTGTAAATATATTAAGCACCTTTGGAATCACAAATAGCAATTTTCATCATAATGATCACTATTCACTTGAAAACTATTAGCTAATCACACAACAGAATTCACGTTAAAGTGATTTATGTATTACACATTGTGATTTACATCTTGTCAATTCATGCATTTTGTATCATTTGCTAGTCATATTGTTCAGATTTAAAAAACATACATCGTAATTCAATTTCAATTTACAAATCACGCATGGTGATACATGATTTACGCAATCTTCGAGACTTAGTTCACCTTTCTTATAATTTTGATTTACATCTAGTATATCTAGATTCGTATAAATGCGATTTAAAATTTAGGTTTAGTAAAAATTACGCATACTCACAAAATTTTAAAAATCACGCTTCACATTTTATAGATATACTTTAAGATAAAGCTTGGTAAGTCTTAGTTATCTGTAAAATATTGAAATAACAAAATAGATAATTTGTTATTAAAATTGAAACAGATATTTTAAATGGATATATTTTGATATTTTATCTTAATTATATACATTTCCTGTTACCTAAAATTTGATATAACGTATTGAAAAAAAGTATTTATATTTTAATAACCATGCAATTGCACAAACTTTATCAATTATGCTTGTTACATACTTTATCAACTATGCTTGTTTAATGTAATGTGCATTATTCATTCATTCAGTTTCATTATTTCTAATTCATTATATTTTTCATGAAAAGTTTCACTGATAATAGTTTTTAAATGTTGACTAGTATCCAATGTCAATTGGAGTTCCTTTTTTTTTTTTTTTTTTGGGTGAATTTGAACTTTTTAAAGTGATTTGAAACAGTAATCTATATATCAAGCATTGTGCTTTAAAAATATGCAATTTTTGCTTCTACATACATAATTGTAAAATCTGGTTGACATGTACTTTAGCATAACTATAATACCGAATAGATTCTTGAAAAATTTGATTTTTGGTCCTTGAAAGTCATTGAAAAGTGCTTGAATTTTTTTAAAAAAATTGAGTGGGAACCCTGTTTAGATATATAAAATTAGTGTTAAATATAAAATTAGAGTTATTAAATATAAAATTAGAGTATCCCCCCCCCCATGTATATGTTGAAAATATGATTGATAATTGCGTCAAATCAGCCGAATCTCTGCTTGTAGTTTATCTCTAGTTAAGTCACAAGGTGATGTCGTACAAGTCCGACGTTGAGCGTTCATTGGAGGGGGTAACAAACCACGCTCATGGGGCAATGTGTTTCTCAAGGGAGAAGCCAGTTACTACTCAACTCTTCACTTACTTGTCCAATAATTTATGCAAAATGCTCAGTAACTTGTAATTGGTCGATGATGCAGAATCTCAATGTTTAAAAGGCCAAGACTTAACCAGAATGCTCTCTCTCTCCCTTTGTTTGTTATAGCTATTATTATGTGAGATTTTTCTTTAAGTTGTGTCCGAGCTCGGCACGGGACTCAGTTATGTGTTGCTATTAGTATGTTAACTTTTTACTTTATTTGTAGTTATTAATGTTAACTTTATTTGTAATTTAGTTCATGTTTCACAATCATTAAATAAATATTTATTTCTGTAAGAGCTTTGTTTCCTAAGTTCAGCCACTGCGTGAATCCCTCGGCTATTTATTTATTTATTGATTGTTGCTGGGGAAGAAAGACCCATAGCCGTTTATCAATATATATATTTATTGATAAAAAGGGGAGGAATTTCAACATAATATCAGGCTTTTCATTTTTGAATGAATTTTAATGATTAAAAGTATTTTAATTTTCTACAAATATGTTACTTAGGTTACTGATAAAAAAGTTTAGTGGTTAGAAAAGTAAAGTTTATGTGAAATTATATTTGTCACCAATATCCCAATATGCCTTTTGTTAGTCAACCTGCTATGCAAGTGGCCCTTCACTCAAAAAGGTTAAGCACCCTTGTAATTTTTGTACTTGTAATATTTAAACATTACTTAGAGTGTCACTTTATGTATAGTGTTAATTCTAATTAACTTTAAATTTTATAGTATATAATTCAAGAAGGACTTATGAATATGCTACTATCAATGATAATGCTGTGGTTATGTCTGTGGAAAAGGAAGTTGAATTACCGCCTGTACCAGAAAGGCGTCAGATAAAGGAGCAAACTTTAAGTAAAAAGTTAAATTCATTTGCGAACATGTTCAAGAAGCAATCACCTAATCCTGTCAAAGAAGTAGCATATGATACAATATCTCAAATCACTCTTCAAACAACTATTAATGGATCTAGTGGTCAGTCTTCCTGTCCACTTATTCCTAAATCAACAATTATTGATGAAGAAGATATTCAGATTATCAATAACCTGGATGCTCTCTATAATAAGTAAGTTAACTTATGTTATTTTATCAAATTATAAATGTAAAAATTATGTAATTACAGTATTCTCCCTAAGCGTTTTCCCCTGCTTGCTCTTTGATAACAATAAATTAGCCTTCTTGACCCTTTTTGTAAATCCTTAAAAGCCTTAAAAACACTGCCTTTTTATTCATGTTTCATTTTAAAAAAGATTAATTCTCCTATTTAAATAATAATTACATGCAGGTAAAATTATCTGTGTTTATAGGTTTAATTCTGATTACTCTTATAAATATTAACATTGTTAGGATTATTCTCAACTGGTTAAATATCTACAAGTATTTATTTTTTTAGACGAAGGATATTAATAATTTTTAAGTGATTTTAAATTTAAAAATTATTTTTTAAATAAAAAACTTCTTTTTTTTTTTTTTAAATGCACTTTTAAATGTTAATTTTCTCATAATTTTCAGTTTAAATTATAGAAAGAAGCTTTCAAGTTGTATATCAATTAATATTATTTTTTCCCCACTTTTTTTTTAAAAAATTTATGCCCAGATATTGTCTTTTAGCATGCCTTTAATTATTTTTATAAACTACAATTTTTTTTCTTATTTTGATAATGACTGAAAATTACTTTTTAATATACACATAAAATAGTATTAGAAGGTAATTTAAAAATTGTTGAGAATTTTGATAAATTTTTACAGTGAAACTCAAAATGCCCTTTTCTGAGAGAAAGTGCCCTGCACTTTTTTATTCCTAGGGAGAACTTTGTAAATAAGTATTTTTGTTTTAAATTATTTTTCATTTGTTCCTAATACAAATTAATTTTTTTTTTAAATAATTTTATATGTTGCAGTAATTATTTATACCTTCTCTTTTTTTTATTCCATAGTGTAGGTCCACTTTTTCAAAAATTTAAAATTTTAATCTATCAAAAAAACTGCTGATAATTGTAATTTAAGACATTTCTTATGAAACATTTCTTAAAATATAACTAACATTACAAGATTCATTTTTAAAATAAAGAAAAATTTGAAAAAAAGAAAAAAACAAGTGTAACTAAAGTAATTTTAAAAATATTTCAAAATATTCATTATAATTAGATATTTATTGAAAAAAATAATAAAAAGTGCACATGAGGTGCATTTTTGAAGAAAAAAGTGGCAGTTAGGTTGATCTGTCAGACAATTTTTAAATCTCCTTTATATATAGTAACTCTGTTGCCATTAGTGACCATTAATTTTGCCTTACAATATAAGTTTTCTGTAATACAGTTGAAGATCAAGACAGAAAATGCTATTTTCCATTAACGGTGTTAACTTCACTATCTTTTATCAAACTTAAATTGATAAATTTGTTCTTTATGAACAGTTAAAAAGTTATTTATTAATTAATAGTAAATGCTTATATATTGTTAGCTAATCATCCACACATTTCTTATATTCTTTTTATTTAAAACTTTATTCCTATTATATTATTTTTTATTGAAAATCAGAAACAATGACGTAACTGCTAGCCAGTACTTGAAAATAATGGTTGTCTATTGGTCCAGGACATTTAATATTGACACGGACTGCCATGAAATAAATTATTAGTTGTAAATTGATTTAAAGGGATGGTAATCTGTCTTAGCCAAAAAATAGCATATATCATCATAACTGAGAATATAACACATTCTCTGAGTTGTAATTTTTCATTTATATTCCCTTCTTAACTTTAAAAATATAATATAATTATAAGCCGAGTAAAGAAAATATGCACTGACTTTCCCTTATTTCTTTATTTACTTGATTCCCTTATTGCCTTTATTCTCTTTTTAACTCTAAAAACAAAAACTAATCATGACATGTAAACAGAGTGAAGAAAATATGCACTGACTTAGTTTCTGGTCCTGTGGACCAGTGACTAAATATTCTTAATTTCTACCTCTGCTAGACATATTTCGAATGATAACATGTTATTGCTGGCTGCTTTTTGAAAACGCTTAATAAACACAAATTTTAATAAGTTTATAAAATTTAATATTCTAATAATGATTATTTTTAGTAATGAAGATACAAATCCATATGTCAATGAAGCAATTAAAAACCATACTCATTGGTTGATTGATAGAGATGAGCTAAAATTTGATGAACATCTAGGACAAGTAAGGTTTTTTTTTATGTTAGGAAATATTTTATAAATCCATTATATATTATTCAATAACCTAAAATATGTTGACGTTATTTAATTATATCTTATATTTTATCCTATTTTTTTTTTTAGCATGCCTTTGATTTTTTTTAATTTATAGGCTTAGAATGAAGTATTAACTGTAATTTCATTTTTGTTTTGTTTTCTTTATAATTAGCATTACAAAGAAAGAACAATCTGAATAAGTTTTGAACTAATAAACAGATTTTTATGATTTAAGATGTTTTAACTATAGTCTGTCTAAGCTAAAAACTCGTCCCGCCACAAAGTCTGAGGCCGTCTGGTGCTATAGAAACAAGAATGGCGCATTTTAGGGAGGGTAGCTTCACTCTAGGAACAATAGATCCAAGAAAGAGATTCCCTTTCTCTCGCTGACCCGAAACCACTCCAAAGCAGTAACCCTGCACCCCTACTAGAAATAGTCATACCTCGTTACCATAGTCACCGCCACAGGTCCAGGCGAATGTCTGGAGGAGTTCTTATTTTAGACAAACTATACACCTTGATTATGTGCCCTTAGTAATATAAGTTACGAAATCAGACACCAACTATGTCTGATGATAAAATGAACTTCATAATTAATTTTGTTACTGATTACTTTTTGAGTAGTACTTTGGTAGCTTAAAACATATCATTATAAAACAGATTTTGATAATTAATAACACAATAGAATTTGATAGTAAATTTGGCAGTTTTTTGTTCTCTAAAATTTTTTTTAATCTGTTATCGAACTCTGATTTGTTATTAATTATCTTTTGTTTTTCATGTTATGTAGAATTAGCAAAAATGAAACACCCTTCATAACTTTTGATCTAATTCTTGTATCCATTTTCTCACGTTATGTTCCAATAATAATAGTTCAAAAGGCACACTTAAATTTGCTAATTAATTAGTGCAATCAATATTGTAAGTTACAAAATTAGATTGTAAAAATGAAATTTCTTTAAGGCTTTTCTAAAATTTAAAGAAAAATCAATTTTATAACCTCTGTCTTAACTATAGATCTGATTTTATTTAAATTTGATGTTTTAAAATTACATTTTTTTTAATATATATATATATGTTGGATGTGAAAATTTTTATACTTTGCAATTTAAATTTTTATGATAAACATTTTTTATTGTAAAAAGTCTTTGCTCAGAAATTGCCTTTGATTTAGTAATTTTTTTAAACGAATAAAGTGGTTAAAAGCAACATTCAAGAGAAAAATTTTGACTAACTATTGAGACTATATTACTTGAATATACATTTTCCATATCATAGTTTATTGCTCAAAATTCTTTTTAAAAAACATTACAAATTATTATCATCATAAATCATGTAAACCAATGACATTTTACCCCACTAACATGTGATTGCAAATTTGATTGATAATTAAATTTAAATATAAAGTTTTAATAATTGTGTATTCAAGACGCAGAATGTCTTGGACTGTGTCTTGAAGACACAATTATTAGAACTTTATATTTAAATTTTATGATTATCAGCAGAACATCTTTTTATTGTTAAACTTGCAAATTAATTATCCCTTGTGCAAATTTTTAATAATACTACTGTTTAAGCTCTATTATTTGTATTTATCTGTATTTTTCTAATTATTAATCTTTTTTTTAGGGTTTTTATGGAAATGTTCAAAAGGCTCTCTTTACAAGAGGGCCCAAATCATCATGGGGAGAAGTTGCTGTAAAGCAAATACGATACTCTGAGGGTTTCACCATGAAAGATTTTCAGCGTGAAATCAATATTTTAAAACAACTCTGTCATCCCAATATAGTAACTATTATTGGTCTTGTTGAAGGTATTAATTTTTAATTAAATTACTGATTAACCATCATAATTATCTTTAAAAATTTTGCACTGACTGATGCGCATACGTGCCAGCATGAAATGCTTTTATCTCCCGGCTGACACACCTTTGTAACAGGGCAATTTCTCGTTCACTCTCGGCCGTCACATATTTGTTACAGTGCTCTAGAGCATTTTAAACACTATAATTTTTGTCACAGAAATATTTATTCTGTGACATAGTAAAATATAAATGTCTATAGATATATATAGATTTGACCTTCTGCTCAAAATGATAGGCATTTTTTATTATTATATTAACATGACTCACATGTAAATTTTTTTTTTTTTTTTTTTTTTTTTTTTTTTTTTTTTTTTTTGTATTAACATATGGAGGAAATTGTTTCAGAATCGTATGCTTCAACAGGACTCTTTAAAATGAGCACCAGGTGTATATTTATAGTTAGGATTAGACTTTTATTTCCACTAGAAGGGGTATTTGGGTTTGCATTTCAGTTTTAAATTAATAATTAGATCTTGTAGTCATTAAATATTTCTGTTTTTGCCATTACTTTGTTGAAGACTCAAAAATGTTTAACTGAACTCAAAATTGTAAAAATGTATTGTACTAGAAAAAATTTAAGTAAATTAAATATGCAAATAGAAAATGTATGCAGTATATGTTGTTTATCTGCTTTACTGTATATTATTAAAGAATGTTTTCATATTTTAGTGATTTCATTAATTTAGACTTAACAACAAAAACTCTGGCCTTGGGCAGACACTCACCAAAAAAAACTTTTGGCTTCAGTTATAAGCGCACATTTTTAACTCTCATCGCAAAAGGGTTCAAATATATATTATAATGAAATTTTTTTTCAGTTTATAATAAAAAAAATTTTTCAGTTTTATTGATTTGATGTGGTAGCTATATTTTATTTTCTATAGGCTAAATATCACTATCTTATTTGCCTTTTAGTTCAACTATCTTTGTCGAAAATGAAGCATAAAAATGAATCTATTTAATATCTAAGTATAAGCAAAACAAACATATTTTCAAAATCTGATGTATCATTATCAATGTAATTCTCATTGGAAGGAGAATTAAATGAATCAAAAGAGTTATGGTTTTTGAATAAAACTGAATGATGCTTCTAATAATTACTTTTTTTTTCTTCCACCTTTCAGTTTCATCTGATGGCTAAACCGGTCTGATGAACAAACGTTCTACTTCACTATAATTTACCAAGTTTTTATGTGTTTTTTTATCACTTATATTAATTTCAAACATCATACCCATAAACCTTTTACTTTAGTTTTTTACAAAAATCTTAAAAAATATGTATGGAACATACTGTATCCAAAAAAAATATATATATAAAAACTTTTTGTATACATTTCCATGTCTAAATAAAATTGGTCCTACCTGGACTGGAGGAAAATCCTCCACCTGATATTTTCAGTGATGTAATTGTTACTATGATTTGCCACAATTTGTCTTTAAATACTAATAATTACCCCATGACAGAATCGCGATGACATTGATGCAGAACATTACAAGGTTCTTGCAGAAAGATTTTTCCTTTGGAAAATAAAAAATTTTGGTTTTCTCTTCTGCATAAATATTCACTCAAAAATTCTATCACATTGATTATTACAAAAATCTTCTACGGACCTATTTCAATTCTTAAGATTTGTACTCTAAAACAAAAAATTTTGCATAAATTTTCTCATAATCTGTCCCAATTCATCATAGTTCAAGCAAGTATCTTTGTATGAATCTGCCCATAATAATTCATCATAGCACTTATTCAAAATTGACGTTTTTGCAACATTTTGCACATTATCTGTTTCTAATTCAATAAAAATGTGCTCCAAAGCAAAATTTTGCAATTTGCAAAATAAAGCAAGTATAATTCTGCTCCAAAGCTAATAATTTTGTACAAATTTGATCAAAATGATTCATCATAGCACTTCTTCAAAATAAGCACTTTCGCTCATAATCTGTTTCTATTCATCTTAGCTGTTCTTATAAAAAAGTTATCTTTGTAGAATTGTTCTTGGACTTATTCAAATATATATATATATATAAAATTTTTGTTTCAATATTCAGAGTATAAATTTGTATCATTGACAAATTATTTATCCTACTTTTAAAACAAACAAAAAATTTCTTTTTATAAATCCTTTTTAAATTTTATATATTGTTACTAATGACTCTAAAGTTATAAAACTGACCCTCACCTAGTAGAAGAAATTGCAACTCCAAATCGCTTCAAAAATGAAAGTTCTTGTCCAATACTGCTCTTAAGTTTTGAACACCATAATTGAAAAAAAAGTTTATATATAGCTCTATAAAATAATGAATGTCTTTACTTTCCATATAACAAGTATTAGCTTTTCATTCACACAAATATCCTGTATCTCTTAAATAAATTATACTAAATAAAGAAAAATTAATTATTTAATTACTAAATAAACTTAAATTTAAAAATTATGTTTAATAAATCCTAATATATTCTATTTCATTTGTTTTTATAGATCCAGATATTATGCTTGTAATGGAATACATAAGATCTGGAAACCTACTGGATTACATAAAAAGACTTAAAGATGAAGTTTCGCATGCACAAATGCTATGTTTTGCAATAGGAATTGCTGAAGTAAAAATAGTTTAACATCCTAAATGTGCTTTTTTATTTCATGAAAAGTAAAAAAAAAAAAAATGTTGTGGATAACCTTTTTTTAGTCTACTACCCCATAAAGACCACTGATTACCAGTTTTTGGTATTGGCAAAATTCATATTTTCTATGTAAAAGAAAAAAATTTTAAATTAGGTATAGCAAATTTATTCTATAGTGGAAAAAAACCATGAAAAAAAAACTCTTTGGTAGAGATAGGTTTCTTCCAACCCAGATTGAAGAAACTTTTTTTAAACAAAGAAATATCTAGTATTGAAAAAATCTAATTTAAATAATAGTATTAATTTCAAAATTAGTTAATACATAATTTTTAAATAAGTAAAAAACAAAAATGAGGATTAATTAACTAAAATGCAGTTATTGGGAAATTTAGTGAATTTCTTAAGTAATCGAAATAATTGTAGTTCTTCACTATTTTACCTAAAAGTGTATTGTACAGTCTAATTTTAAAATAATATGAACGTTGTTAAAATATTATAATAAAATTTTATTAATGCTACTTAATTTACAAATCATTAAGTCACACTACTATGAATACATTGAATATTAAAATGCTTATTGAATTTACAATTGCAAATTGCATACTAATTTTTGTAATCAAATATTGTTAAGAATGAATAGTCAAACCAATTCTTTGATAATGTGTTGAATAAATTTTAAAATTCAGTACAAAACAAGAATTAATAATATAAACATAATAATTATTTTATTTTAAGAAAATATATATGTGAAAGCATTTTAACTCTCTGGGATTATATTAAATTATTTGTTTAAATTTATACTAAATGCTAAAAAATTATATAAATCATTTTTTATTTCTTCCATTTTGTCCAGGTTTTCTTTTTTTTTTAGTCTCTTGGGGGGGGGGATAGGTCTATTCTGGACAAAATATCAACCCTGGATATAACTAGCTTTCAAGTTATTATTTTTTTTAACTTACAAAATTTTCTGCAAATTATAGTTTCTTGATTAACTAGACTCGGATTAGTGGATATGATCCAAAAACCTTGTTTCTGATTGGTTGAAAGCAAAATTTACTCGTGAAGTACAAAAACGTTTGTAACATGTCAATCTTCCTAAAAATCTATTTTTCTATTGAAGAAGTTTATGTATTTTGATTCATTGAGAACAAATGAAAAACAAAATTCTATCATTTATTTCTTCAGAAAACACTAATGTGAGCTACCTTTCTATTTTCGTTTATTCATTTTTATATTCTACTTTCCTACAGTTGTGGATCTAAATATAACATTGAAATTTGTGTTCAATCTCTCATTTTGTATTTATTTAACGATTATTTTCTTACAGTATAATTGTATGGTTTTAAATTTTTTATCAAAATTAGCTTAAATTCTGCACTTACCTTTAATCTATGATTTTCACTTATCCAGGATATCCATTTATTTGGAACAAAGTTTCTGCCATCTAATTCAGTTAATTAAGAGTGAACTGTTATTCGTTTCCCAAAAAATTCCTAATCTATCAGATTTTATTAAAAAACTATTGTTAAACATTGATAATTTCAAAATTGTAGCAATACTTCATTTGTAGACTGAATTTTTCAAGAAATGTTAATATAGTAAATTTCAAACTTTTTTCTTTATAAGATAAAACTTATTAATTTGTTTTGCAAATTATTTTATTACAATAATTTGTAAGTTTTCCTGAAAGCTACTTTTAACATATTACCCAAGAATACTCCTATCTTTTAGAATTAAAGAAAAACTTCTTCAATGGTTGAAGTGTAATATCCATATTTTAATTTATACCAAGGATAAATAATTGTTGAATTGGGAGAAAACTCATAATGTTTTAAACAATTATTAAATTGGGGCAAAACTGCTCATAATGTGTTAACTATCCATAATATTGAAACATGTTAATTCATTTTATTTTATCAATAAATCATTTTGTAGTGATATGTATAATAGCAAATATTTTCTGCCTTTGAAAATATAATCAACTTCCTCTTTGTGGCCCTTTAAAATTATTTTAATATTACAGTACAGAACCTCTTATTCGGAAATCAGAAAGCCAGAACGAAATTTTCCCACCATTTTCCTCATAAGATTTTAGGATTTTTCTTTCTTTTTTAAAAGAGGTTTACCTTACCATAATTTTAGAAATAATCATTAGTGTATTACTTTATCATTTTTCCTTCTGTTTAAGATTATTTCTAAATAATTTTTTTTTAGTTGGGTTTGACACAAAAAAAAAAAAAAACTGCTTTTTGTAGAAATTCAGAAACTGGAAAAATCAGTTATTGGGAATAACGATGGTCCTGATCATTCCGGATAGTTGGTTCCCTAGTGTATTATTTATCTTGCTTAGCTGCCAATATTTTTAATATTAACTTGCATTGTTTAATTTTGTTTCTAGGGTATGCGTTATCTAGAAAGTAATAATATTGTTCACAGAGATCTAGCTGCTCGAAATGTTCTTGTGGCCGCTGAAGATCATGTAAAAATAAGTGATTTTGGTCTAGCTCAAATCACTGAGAATCATTATTATAAGTTGAAAACGGATAGAAGCTTACCATTACGATGGTAATTAATTTTATTTATTTTATGTAAATCTTATGTTTTCATTTGTTTTTTAAAAGTTATCAACCCTTTAACTTAAAATATGCTTAGAATAATTTTTTAAGTTTTAATGAACATTGTATTTTTCAACTACAGTATAACATTGAAATTTCATACTTCTCAAATCGGGAAATTTCCAAAATCTAGATAATAAAAAAATTTTAACTTGTGATAATAAAAATGTTAGTTAAATCTTCTTTAAATTTGAGCTAAGATGTGGAAATACTTATGTCATTATTATATTAAATAATTAAGTTTAAAACCATGTGTTAATATTATGAATTTGAGTGTGTCAAATAGTTATTACTCAAATGTCATAATACTATTGCGCTATTAAAAGCATCAGGATTTTTGAAAATTATGTAGCAATTACTGCCAAAAAATAGGCTTGAAAGGACCACATAAATTTACGATTGGGAATGAGGTGACATGTTAAAAAATAATTAATTGAACGTAGGATTCGATTTCAAGTGTCATATTAAAAGTATTGAGTTTTTAAAACTATGTAGGTATCTGTTGCAATAACTGCTAGAAAAACCACCTGTGTTTAGGATGAAATCGAAAACATTAAAAAGTTATTATCTAAATTCATAATTTGCATGTATTAACAGTAATCAATAAAAAAACATTTTAATTTTAAAAAGTTTGTAAGAAATCCTCTGCATTGCTTTCAAAAAATGAGTAAGACCATGAATTTATAATTTAACCGTGTTTAAACAAGTGAAAAGATAACAATATCACTCAAAACAGACTTGTTATAATATTGTATTAAAACATTGAGATTTTAAAAGCCATGTAAAATAATAGGGAAAAAAATAGCATGGGCTCATGATGTAATCAAATGCATTCTTTAATTTTGGGTCTGTACTTCAACATCTCTATGGGCATGAGTGAAATATCTAAAATCTTGACCTTTAAACCTCCAAGCAGTCCAGATTTTTGCGATTATATCTTATTACTGTAATAAAAATTTTCGAGATATGATGTCATGTGGAAAATGCTTAAATTGCAACTTTTTTTTAACATTTCTGCATCTAGGTATGCAATCGAAAGCGTTCTTCAGGGTAAGTTCTCTCATAAATCTGATGTCTGGAGTTTTGGAATCACACTTTGGGAGATGTTCACGCATGGATCTAATGCCCAAATTAAAGACGAAGAAGGCAAAGGTATTGATGATAAAGATTTGGGACAATATTTGGCTGAAGGCAAACGGCTTGAATATCCCAAGAATTGTCCTGCCCAGGTTTATACCCTGATGAAACACTGTTGGATGGCGGACTCCCACGCTCGCCCATCTTTTTCTGATATTCTCGTTACACTCGAAACGTTGAAAAGAGAACTATTCTGGAATGATTTTGATGAAAACGGTGCTTATAATCCAATCAAATAGATATTTTATTGCATATATATTCATACATATTGCTCTGATAAAATGTGATGCATAGCAGGCTCGGAAATTATATTTCCCAAGGCATGTAAATTTAAAGTCAGAAATGCTGCAAAATACTAATTGAGTACAGATGCGTAGAAAATTTACAGAAGCTAATATTTCCCCAGAATACAGTTTTTCTTTCAAAATTATAGGGTTTTTTTTTTTAGTTACTATAACTTTTAAAAAATGAAGTTTATTTATTATTAAAAACTTTTGATAGTTTTTTTGGAACAAAAAAAAATATTTATTTGATTTTACACAATTTTTGAATGAACTAGCATATGCTTTAAAAATAATAGAAATCAAAATTCTAACTAATAAATGTAAAAAGTGACACATATATTTTTGTTCCTCGATAAAAGTAGTGTGAAGCTACTCACCTTTTTTATATAATAAAAATATTGTATAATTTTTTTTTTTTTAATTCCACCAAAAATTCCTTCAAGGCTCTCAGCGTTTCCCTTGAACCTTGTTTGTGCAATCTGATACATTTTGCACCCTTGATTAAGTGATACCAAAGAGGATGAAAAAAAGAAAATCGATTATATTTGATAAGATTTAAATATTCTTGAATTTAATTATATAAATAAGTAATTACTAAACAAAGTTAGCTTGTTGTTTTTTACTTTCCCTAGTTATTATTTTAATTATTTTTTAAAAAGTTTAACCAATATTGCTGTACATAAGAAAATAATTATATATCCTGGTGTATAAGTCGACTTTTCAAACCCTCAAAATTTTATGAAAATCAGGGGGCGACTTTTTCGCCTGTAATAAAGTCCGACATTCTTTAATCATGAAAGAGAGTATGTCACAAATTTGCACTTTCGAGAAAATCCAAAACAAAACTATGGCAATTGTGGAAAGATTGTTTTAATTGCTTCTAAATTGTTGGATTCTCTTCTTTAGGCAGTCTAGAAAAGTACTCGATATTTGATATGAAGACAATATTTTCTACCTACATTCTCATCTGCTGAGTCTCATGAAAAATCCTCTTCATCCACACTTTTTTTTTTTTAATAATTCCACACTTTTTTAAATATCCTCAAATAAAAGCATCTTTATTATAGTGGGTGCCTCATATAGCATCTTTTTTTGAGGGCAAAAGTATCATAACCATAGAAAAAAATGTTAAATATTTTGAACTGTGTTTTTTTTTCCTTTTTATTTTTTTTTTTATTTTATTTTTTTTTAAGTTTCATATTTGGTTTTTTCAGTGATCATCTTATACACCCCACATACCAGAAATTTGCTATCTCATTATCAAAAATAGAGGGTTGACCTATGCAATGGGTCAACTTATGCACCCGAATATTTATATATATTTTGCATTGTGCAGTGAAGGTCAATGAATACACATTATTGCTGTCAACGAAGTAATATTGTCAAAATTATTAAGTATTAGAAACATATGCCTATAATATGTAATAATTTTGGTATTACTTTTTTACCAATAATAATACTTCTAATTTATACTTAAAAGGTTGATGATGTAATCTTAATATTGTGATTTTTTGGTCTGATTAGTAATACTTGCCATTGTATGTTTTTATTAATATGCAATCAAAAAAGATGTTTCGGCATATAAAATTTTTAATAAGGTATGCATTCTGTAGACTAATTTGCCTGGAAACACGGGTAAAAAATTTTCGAGCCCTGATGCCTAGTAAACACATGAATTTCAAAAGCACGGTAAATGTGATTATTGTTGTTACAGTATTTTTCTGAATTATATGGTGTTACTATTATAAAAATATTTTACTTTTTCAAATAGTTTTTGAATACTTCACTTAGTGAGAGAAAATTACTGGGGAATAATATATTCCTGGTAATGATATTTTGTTTTGCTAAAATTTTAAATTATGAAAGGTACTGTAAAGAAAGTTTCATAATAGTAACTGCTGTATAATATTTTGCTGATTAGCATTTCGAGATAAAAATCTAACGATATTTATTAAATCAGATTTTATCGAGCAAATATAAATAAAATGTTATATGAACTATCTGCTTTTTTAGAGGTAAAAATCAAACTATCAGTACCTATTTTTATTAAGGAGTTAAATATAATCTGATACAAGTACATAATATGTTTCATAGTGTTTAACAATTTATGCTTTTTTTTAAAAAAGCTTAAGCGTCATTTAAATATGTTGTTTCTGAAAGATTATTAATCATTTTTTTAATAATTATATTTTTAACTTACAATTCTTAAAAAATAATTTCATAGTAGACTAATTAATATTTAATTGTATTTTTTATTATTAAAAGAATATTTTTGTAAACGATTATTATTTTATCGTTATCTTGCTGAAATTTAGTAAAAATTGCCAATAGTTTTATTTCTTCAGAAATTTTCATTTTCTTCCTCAAAATTGTTAAATAGTTCAGCACTTTTCAATAGCCAAAATTTGAAATAAATTTTATTGTTGAATCTATAAATAAGTTAAATCTTCGTTTACATATTTATCGCGAGTGATAAAAAAAAGTGTATAAACATCGTTCTATTATGCTGATACAATTTTTAAGGCTGTTCAATTCTTTGTGGCAAATAAAGAAATTTAGAAATATATTTTTTTCCTAAATGAAATCACAAAATTTATTGACTGTAATTTAAATTAGTATTTTAGTAGTTATTAAGAAATTTATTTATTGTGTATTTGATAATGTTAATTTTGATTGATTGTGTTTGAAATGCCTTTTACTAATAATGGATTCAATTTTGCTAGTTATAAAGTGTGCAATTAGTAGCTTTTAATATTTTGCAAAAATTTTCAAGTTTACTATTATCATAAGTGCAAATTAACATCTGTTTTCAATATCACTATATGTTGATTATCATTTTTAAGTTTTTTTTTTTTTTTTCTTTTGATGATTATATTTTAGGAAGTTTGCAAATCTTATGAAAAAGTTTTTAAAAATGTATTGACAAATTGAAATATTTTATTATTCATAGTTATTTTTAAAATACTTATGAACAGTAACAAATATTAAAAATTGAAAAAGTTAAATTTCTAGCATTTATTGTTAAATTGTTTTTAAAACTATTCTAATGTTAATTAAAAGATAATTTGAAAGTTTAAAATTATAGATAATAGACCTAAAGTTGGAGAATTTAATGGAAATTATTTGATTCTTTAAGCTTTACAAAAAAAAAATTTTTCATCTCAATTATTTTTTCAATTACTTTTTCTATATTTTCTTTATGTCTTTTATTTTAATTCAAATATATATCTTACTTCATCTCATTAGATAAGTTTTAATTCATTTCCATTAATTATTATATGATTCACTGTAAATAGTCATATAATGAAATTGTATTGTCCATAATGTGAAATAAATGTCTTTTTTAATTTTTCATTTTTTTTTCTTTGTTTTTACATTGGGAAATTTAAATATTTCCAAAGTATTTGTACTTGTTGAGTATGTAGTTTTTGATCAGTATGCATATTTACTATCTTAATTTTAAAGTAAATTTTGTGAAATTTGAAACTCCTAATTTTAAAATAAAACATTTATATAATTATCTAGTTACAATCTTAATGAGTATTATGTTCCTTATATTATTGGTAATGAATTTATTTTATAATCAATGCTGTGATTATTTTTTTTATTTTTTATTTATTGTTATCGTGTTCATTTATGAAAAGGGGTTATTTCTGTGATATAAATATCAATTTTTTGAACATTCTGGAAATGTGATATTTTTAGGCTCAAAATATATCTAATTTTTTTATTTGAAATTTAAGCAACTTTCTCCAATTTAATGTATTTGTATAAAACAGTTTATTTTATCAATATATACTTGAATTTTTTAATGAATTAATTTGTAAAATAAATATATTATTTCATTAATTATATTGTTTATTCAGTGTACAGTAGACTTAGCAAGGATTCTGTAATGTGCAAAATATTGTATTTAGTTGCTTTGAGAAATTAGTAAAAATCTATGTTCATTTAACTGTTACAGTGTATTTGTTGACTAAAATTAAAAAAATTTCAGACAAAATATATTGAATTATTTAAATATTGTGTTGATCACCTTGATGAATCTTCTACAAATGCCTATCATTATATTAACTTATACATAGCTAGAACTTTTTATGTTATTATAAAGTTTATTGGTGTATTTAAATATATATTGTAAGGTATCATTATTATGCACATAACATAAGTATCAAATCCCTCTAAAAAATGTAGTAAATATTTATTTCATTTATTAAAATTTATTGAATATATAAAAATTTATTAAAAGTACAAAAATTTATTGCAGTTAAGAAAATCAGATAAGGTATTTTTGAAATAATTTTTCTTCTACGATTAAAATATGCTTTATATAATTTACGAGTTCTGTATCGTAAAAAATTTGGTATTATATTCAATTTAATTTAACTGCATTGTAGTGTTTATTTTTGCTAAATTAAATATTTCTGAAGTAATTCATCATACACCAGTGTTATGCTACAAGGTGGGTTTAACTCAATTAGGCACTTTTTACCATCAAAAACTGTCTAATTGAATTCAGCCAACTGGTTCATTCATATAGTATGTAGACATTTTTTTTTTTTTTTTTTTTTTGAAAAATTTGTAACTTTTTTTTTTCTAGGTTTGTGAAAAAAATAAATAAGGTACAAATATTATGATAGCATATTTTTAGTTACACCCTCTTATTAAATGAAATAAAATTGAAAGTACTTTATTAAGTTATTTAAAAACTCACTCCTTCCTCTTGTTGGAAAAAAATAATAAATAAATAAAATAAGAAAGTCACTCTTGTTTTATAACATGGTTTGGAACTCTCTCTTACTCCTTGTTAAGTAAATAAATAAAATGTGAAAATCGTTAACCTATTTTAGACCAAACAGTGAAATATGCGTTACTTACATTCATTAAGATATACAAAAAATTTCATGCTTAAAAAGATTTTATTTAAAAAATAAAATGTTGCATATTTGCACTGTTGATTAAATTAATGAATTTGAAAACTAGTTTATTTTATGAAATTTGTTTTCATTTTATTTGCAGAACGTACAACTTTACTCCATCATAAAAACCTATGGTTAATTTCAAATGGTATAAAACTCTTAGCAATAGCCAAAAAAATAAAATTAGTGAAAAAAAATGCATCACAGTGTTAGTGTGAAAGAAATATTTATCGAAATGGCACGTTTATGCACCTTTGGTCGAAAATGGGTTAATATTATGTCAATGATTTGGAACTCCTTCTTTTTCATCATAAAAAGAAATAATTAAAAATAAAACTAAAAAATCACTAATATTATATACAATTTGGAATTTCCTCTTTTAGACTGTCAAAAAAATAAATGAATAAATCACATATAAATCATAAATATTATAAAAGATTATTAGGAATTCGCTATTTTTCTTTGCTAAAAAAATAAATAAGTCACAAACTTATCCTTTCCATGTTTATATAAGTTTAGTGCTCTTTTTTTCAGGTTAAAGAGGGAACATATTGTCCTACACAAGCAGATTAATTTAATTAGCACACATATATATTCATACTTGTATGTTCTAATCAAAGAACAGCTTTGTAAAGTTGAAGAAGAGATAGCACAATTTAAAAAAGAACAACACAAAGATACATTGAAGGTTACGGCTGGATTCAAACTTATTACCTCCATGCTACAGAGCCTTTGGTGGTCAGACCACTTGGCCAGGGAGGTCCCTCATTGCTCATACTCTTGCTTTTCCTTGTCAGCAAAAATAAGCAGATTACAACTCCCTCCTTTCTCTTAGTGCTTACATAATGTTTGAGTAGCCTTTTCTTATACATATTATTTCCATTTTTATGTATCTTTTGCTAACTCAATGCATTAATGTAAATAAATTGTTTTGTATTTAATTAAAAATTTACATTAATTCAGTTTTAAAATATCAATTTTATTTGTATTGTTAAAACTTCATCTAGTCTTTCATACAATTCATTTTAATTTGATTTAAATTTGTAACCCTTACGTGCTATATTTGTATCCGAAAATGTATTGTATTTTAATGCTTCTGTGTTAGTATTTAAACAATTGAAAGGGCATGTGGAATTTTTTAGGAGTTGAAACTAATTTATTTCAAAATTGTTATTTTTATTAAAGATGTATTTTGCTGTTGTGAAATGAAGTGAAAGATTTTATAAAAAAATTTCCCTGATGTAGTATGTAAATAAAATGTTTCTTGTTTAAGAAATTCTTTTTTTATTTTTTAAACAAAAGAAAATGTCAGACTGTCTTGCAGAGACAGAGATATCAGACTGTTATTTACAGACTGTTCTAGCTTTATTTTGAATTAATAATTTTTTTTAATTAATATTGAATTAATAATTTTGAATTAATTTTGAAATAACTGGCTGTATCAGAATTTAGAAGATTAAAAAAGTACTATGATTATTATTATTTTAGATTAATCTTTTAAAAGTTATTAATTAATCTTTTAAAAAAATCCGTAAAAGATCAAGCATTTCATCAATTTACGGCTTAAAAAATTTTCAAATTCTATTGAATATCTTAAATTTTGGTTGCTATTTAATTTATTAACAGAAATTTTTATGTATTTATTTTATTTATTTATTAAGATTTTGCTTCATAATTTTTTAAAAAAAGTTTATAAAAGGATGCAGTTTAACTCATTATAATGAGAATTAAGGTACTGAATCTTTGTTCAGAGTGCTTCTTTTCATTAAGTTGGCTGAAATTATCGATAATAAAAGCTATAATTCTTTCATCGAGGACCGCAGGTTGAACATGAATCAGAGTTAGTGTCACTAAAATTACCAAAAAATCGGGCACTTAAAAGAGAGGATGGTCAAAACGCCAAGTTGGTTGGACTGTCTGAAAGATGACTTTAAAACATATCGAAACTTAAGAAAAAAATAATAAATAAAAAATTACAAGCTGAAAAACCAATGCCAAAGTCAGGAATCAAATCGAATTCTGGAAAAGACCAGAGCCCATAATGGGAGGCTGTGCCACCAAGGAAGGGGGGGGAAAAACTACGATTCTCACAAATTAACTAGAAAATATTTAATAATTATTACATTAAACGGGGGGAAATATCTAAACTTTATTTGTTATTTAACTTTATACCATTTTTTTTTACAATTCAAACCTTTTATCAGAGCATACACATAATAGCATAAAGATTGAATCTATTTAATATTATGCATTGCAACATCTTATGTTTGTTAATGCAATGACCACCCACAATTTTCTAATCTGCAACTAATTGCATACCGCATGACAAGGGACCCTTCATCGACTAATTATTTTCAATTTTTGTGAGGTTCTTCAGACTTTTTGAAAAGAATAAGAACTTAGAATTTTTTTGTATGAGAAATTTTCTAACCGAAGATATTCACTTGCTGAAACGGGGCGGTCTTTGAATCCCGAAATTGTCAAGAATAAAAGCCATAGTGCTTACAAATCAACTACAAAATGATAAATAATAGCCTATATTTCATTGTCTTTTTTTTATTTACATTGAAATGAAAAAGAAAAAAAAATTATTTAAATTTTGTTAGTTATTTAACTTAGTATCTTCTCCAGCAATTGTTCATTGAACAACACTCGGCGCAAAATTCTGGAAACTGAAGACAGTTAACCAGAACATACACTCTGATACATTAGCATAAATAGATTGAATCTATTCCATATCCTCCATTGCAATATCTTATGTTAATGCAATGATCACCAACTGCCCGAGTCCGAATCTTAGCGATGGCTGGTCGGTACGAATTCCACACCGACCTCAGTGCTGACGTAAAATATCCTCAGATGGAGCATGAGTTACAGTCCTTTTGCCGTCAGGCTTACCGTGGGAGGTTTTCCCCTTCATATAATGCAGACGCGGGTTATTTCGATCAATTTTTCTTTCACGGAGACGAATTTCATTCAATAGTTGATCCAGGAGTTGTCTTCTGGATTGGGTTTAAAATTACAAAGCTACGGAGTTGAACATTGGTAGTCGTAAACTCAAAATTAGGTCGGCTGTTCAACGATGGTTATAAAAATTGAATGACCACCAACTATATCTTATTTATCCTTTGCAGCGCTACTGCCTCATTGTTCAATTAATTGCATAACATATGATGAGAGAGATGATACATTGTTACATTTTATTGCATGTCTATTTATACTGTCTTTGAAAAGTTTAGTTTGGTGGTTTCTTTAGTTTTAACAAAGTGGTAAAACCCTTTGGAATAGAATAAAATTATCTCGAACAGTCGTTTTTTTTTTTTCTGAAAATTTGAATAAAAATATTTCTCTAGAAGTTAGTGAAAATTTACTTGTTATCTAAGTTATACTCATAATATAGTTTTTTTTTTTTTTTTTTTTTTGCCTTTTTGCACAACACGAAACATTAATAAAAAGTATCGTCGTTAAATCGTAGGTCTCACTTAATCGGAATTCGTAATTAAACATGTTCGAATGTATCGTAAAAAAAATTTTTTTTTCCTTGCAAAACTAGTTTTAATTTTGCTAATTTCATAAAACATTTTACAAGTTCAACTGTATTTGGTGAGAAAGAAAAAAAAAAACTTTTCCCTAAATTTTTTTTTTCGCAGTTTTAAACTTGTAAGAATTTATCAGACATTCCTTAGAATATTTAAGATTAAAAAAAATCTAAACTCAGTGGCGCGACAGCCCATAGAGGGCCAAGGCCTACTTTGCATCTCAGTTTTCTTGACCTTGGGCTCTGAGATGCAGGAGCAGATGTTCCGGTTCGGTGGTCAGCTGAGCGCGGAACACCCAGTGTTTAGTTCCCAAGCATGCTTGGTACTCATTTATCGACCCAAGGAATGAAAGCCTGAATTTAAGATAAAGGCTTACAATAAATAAGTTCGCCTGTACTTTTTTTTTTCAATTTTAGTACCTCAAATTATAAAGTTATAGCATTACATTTTGTGTTGATATGCGATTATTGTGTCAGAAGATATAGATCGAAAGATAAATAAAAATAGGGACATAAAGTTTTTTATACGTATTCTTTTTTCCCCAAAAAACATTTAATAAATTGCATTTTTAATATTACATTTATCTATTACCAGAGAACAGATTACTTTAACTTCTAATAACTTTTTGCTAATTAGTATAAAATTTTTAGAGCACACTTATTCTATTTATTAATTATCTATTAAAATTAGTACATTGGAAAGATTATTAAACAACAGTCTTGAATGAAAATAAAACAGTCATGCAACCGAATATAGAAACCCATCTTTTTATAATTGTCTCTTATTTTATAATTGTCTCCTTAAAAAAATTTAACATCGATTGTTATTAAATAAGGAAGCATTAGATATTTTGTATTTTAACTATATTTTTGTTTAGCAGAATGTAAAAATTTTATGGTTTTCAAAATGTCTGAAAAAGATGACGTAATAAGTCAGACTTTTAACATCTTGTTTTTATTATTCTGGAATAGCACAAAGAATCATAAACTTATATTTCTGTCAAATATTCAAATTTGAAAAAAAATTTTTTTTTACTTGCATTGATGTAATACATGGTGGTGTAACTAATACGTGACAAACCATACTTTTTTTTATGTTTGCTTTCGCCATGTTTCAAATGTATTGGCATTTGTTAAATATACGGACCCATTACTTACATCACTTAGGCAATAAAACATCATAATAAAATAAAATTTTTAAAAACTACTTTTTTCTAGTAGAAAAATAAAAGTGAGGAAATAATTTTGTTTTTGTCACACTAGAACGAAAAACGTCGGGTGCATTACTTTTAAAAGTGCAGCAATTATCTGTGGCGATGGACGTTTAATACGAAAGTGTTCACCCTTACGTTCACCGTTTTGTCGTTCGCAAAATTTTGATATGCGATAAATTTTCCTTGCAGCGTTTAAGAAAATTTTTAGCTAGAATTGGGGGTCAGACTTAGAACTCCTGTTGAAATTTTAGCACTATAACTAGTAAAATAGTTGAAATTTCGAATCATTTCTTTTTAGAGCGATAAGAGAAATTCTGCATGGAAAACAGAAAAAGATTGAAACTTCTATTGGCATCCCGCAGAGATTAGATATCTAATTAGTCGGAAAATGAACAAAATTTTGACCATCTGTAAATTCTATTTGGCGGTACAATGCGATCTTCTTGGCGAGCAAAAACGATTGAAACTTTGCCATTGTCATCAGTAACGGAGCTCCAGTAGAAGTAGAAATTTTCATTACTCTAGCTTGTCGTAAATTGGTCGAAATTTCCATAGCAAGATTGAAATCGAGTTCGAAAAACGAATTAAACAGGATGATCACGAATTTTAAAATAAGTGTGTAAAAAAAATTAAATTTTTCACTTCGCAGTACTAGAATTTTTCTTTTCCGTACTACAGTGATTCCCCTTTAGTATTAATCTCTTAGTATTAATATTTTTTCTAAGAACTAGAATTTTTAATTCTTTTCCGTGCTAGAGTTGTTCCTCCAAAGTAGTGTTGCCCAAAGTGTGGTACGCGTACCCCTAGGGGTGCAGGAATAGTTTAGCGCGGGAACGCGTTCTTATGCGAAATGTCTTGCAACAAACGAAAATTTAAAAATATATATTTAAAAACAAAGCTAGCCATGAAAATTTACGATTATGTATTTTTCTATTGGCGATTTTTTACAGAGTTAACAGTTAATAATTAGTAGTGTCAACAGCCAGTTGTGATTTGTAAATTTTGTGCAATTTTTTTATAGTAAAAAATGCATTCATTTTTTTATTAGTAGTACACAGCGTCACAAAAAATTTAGAAAGGGTACACAAAAGTTATAAGTTTGGGAAACACTGCTCTAAAGTATTAATCTTTCAGTATTAATATTTTTTTTCACTTCGAAGTACTAGAATTTTTAATTCTTTTCCGTGCTAAAGGGTTCCCCTTTAGTATTAAATATTTTTTTTCACTTCGAAGTACTAGAATTTTTAATTCTTTTCCGTGCTAAAGGGTTCCCTTTAGTATTAGTATTTTTTTTCACTTCGCAGTACTAGAATTTTTAATTCTTTTCCGTGCTAAAGGGTTCCCCTTTAGTATTAAATATTTTTTTTCACTTCGAAGTACTAGAATTTTTAATTCTTTTCCGTGCTAAAGGATTCCCTTTAGTATTAATATTTTTTTTTCACTTCGCAGTACTAGAATTTTTAATTCTTTTCCGTGCTAAAGGGTTCCCCTTTAGTATTAAATATTTTTTTTCACTTCGAAGTACTAGAATTTTTAATTCTTTTCCGTGCTAAAGGGTTCCCTTTAGTATTAATATTTTTTTTTCACTTCGCAGTACTAGAATTTTTAATTCTTTTCCGTGCTAAAGGGTTCCCCTTTAGTATTAAATATTTTTTTTCACTTCGAAGTACTAGAATTTTTAATTCTTTTCCGTGCTAAAGGGTTCCCCTATAGTATTAATATTTTTTTTTCACTTCGCAGTACTAGAATTTTTAATTCTTTTCCGTGCTAAAGGGTTCCCCTTTAGTATTAAATATTTTTTTTCACTTCGAAGTACTAGAATTTTAAATTCTTTTCCGTGCTAAAGGGTTCCCCTTTAGTATTAATATATTTTTTTCACTTCGAAGTACTAGAATTTTTAATTCTTTTCCGTGCTAAAGGGTTCCCCTTTAGTATTAAATATTTTTTTTCACTTCGAAGTACTAGAATTTTTAATTCTTTTCTGTGCTAAAGGGTTCCCTTTAGTATTAATATTTTTTTTTCACTTTGCAGTACTAGAATTTTTTATTCTTTTCTGTGCTAAAGGGTTCCCCTTTAGTATTAAATATTTTTTTTCACTTCGAAGTACTAGAATTTTTAATTCTTTTCCGTGCTAAAGGGTTCCCTTTAGTATTAATATTTTTTTTTCACTTCGCAGTACTAGAATTTTTAATTCTTTTCCGGGCTAGAGTTGTTCCCCTTTAGCATTAATCTTTTTACAAAGAAAAAAAAAATTTCATTATCCTTTTATTATGGAAACTTATTTTTTAATAAATCGACTTAATAAAGATAGCTTCTTAATTCAATATACTCTAACTGCAAGAAAATGTGGTTTGAATTTGCTATATAAAGACGAGCTCGGTCTTGCTTTTGGAGGTCAGAGAACGAAGAACTTTAATCCGAACCCGAGATACATAGACTTACTTAGAACTCGAGTATACCCGTGCGAGAAGATAAATGTCAGATAAAGGCCAAATTTTGAGGTTTCGGTCACTTGGCCTTTGATGTGTAAACAAGGGAATTAGTAAATTAAAAATCTTTTCTATTTTAACCAGCGAAAGAAAAAACGAAGAGAAAAACTGAACCAACTGAAAGTCCAAGATGACTAAAACAAGAATTAAGAAATCAAAGTCATAAGCTAAATTAAAATTATGTGACATATCGCTGGTTCAAAACTAAAACGACACATCTGCAAACGTATTATGCCTGCAGATGTGTCATTTTAGATTTGAAGCAGCGATATATAGCGGTATCCTCACGAAGAAAAAGCACCGAAAAAAAGTCACCGATCGCTTTAAATGTTTATACCTTATGAATTTTACATTTTTTTTACTCAATAACTAAACCGAACGTTTGTTTAAAAGTAGTAAAAAAAAATTTTTAAATTTTTCATGAATCCGAGCCCGAAACTTTTTTTCCGAGCCCGTGTTAGCTTGAGCTGAGCCAACACCTCCAAAAAAAACCTCCCAACGGATTACCATAGACGAGACGTTCGAACGTAGAAGTTCGAATGTAGTAAGATCTTTCGTATTGCCCCTCACTGGGCAGTTTAGTAGCCCGTATATTTCCCCCACTACGCAGTTTATGTTTGTTACGTCGGACTACTTAATTTATTCGTGCAGAGACCTTCCTTCTTCCAGGAAGTGTTAGCTCAGCCCGTCTCATCTCTATCACCATATAACTGCAATCTCGCCGGCCAGGTGGCCGAGCGGTTAGCGTGTCTGACTGCGAAGCCATAGGCTGCGGGTTCGAATCCCGCTCTGGGCATGGATGTTTCTCTCTCTCTCTTTGTGCTGTCCTCTGTTGTGTGTGTGTATGATGTGTAAATGTGGCCCACCCTATAAACGGGTTTGTGGCAGTGGGGCGTGGGCAATGTTGCTCGCCTCCGTGACTTTAGTTCACTTGTACCCACTGGGTAACGCGAAATGAGCAAAAATTCCGGCATAGTATGGCGAAAAACGAAAAGTTCAGTGCCTGCCGTTTAAAAAAAATAATAACTGCAATCTCAGGCGGAAATATTATTATATAATTGATTCTAAATCCCTTTAATTTTAGCGTTTTAACCACACAGAAAAGTTTCCTTTCTTTAATTATTGGAACTTTATTTGTGATAAATAAAATCATATAAGGAGAAGATAATGGGGAGGGAAAATCCTAAATATACTTTTAATATACTCACTGGCGGTGGTCAGTGTGCGGATGGGTTACCACTTGGATCAGTCTGCGTAGGTACCTAGAGTGTGCGGTATTGGTCCTCGTTAAACTGTTCTACCTTAAGGTGCTGGACTTCGCGTGCAGGTCGCCGGGCTATCGAAACAGGGGTGCCATCCCCTTTGCAGAGGATCAAAATTGTGATGATATGCCTTCGGATCATCCTCAGGGATGTTTCCCAGACCGTCGCCAATGGCCCATTGCGCAGCTCTAGTGAGACGTAAATGAACTACAACAACAATCTTTTTTTTTTTTAAATTTTCTCAAATAAACCCAAATAAATTAAACTGTAATAAAATTAGATTTTAAAAAAAATCTAAAAACTGAAAAGCCTGTTGTTTTAAATTTCTTACTAAAAAATATAAATCGTATCATTTCATATTGTTTTAGAGTTTTGAGGAACATTTCATAGAAGTTCAAAAAATTATCAAGCGGTCTTTCCCCTTATCTACTAAAGCGACCCCTATATTTTTTTTAAAACTTTCTTTAAGAGGTATTGTGCTGTCTAATAATACTATATCATCAAATGTTTGTTTAGTACAAAAAATGTCGAGTAAACGCAAATTAAAAGTTTTACATAAAATCAAAGATGGCGAGGGCTTTATACTACGTACTCATAACTCGAAAAACAAAATGGTTCTGAATTTGCTATCTGATAAAAATCTGAAGTTTTAAAATTATTATGTAAGTACTTTTAAGTCACCTTTTTTGCCACCTATACATTATGATCGCAGCCTGAGGATTATACATGTGTATTAACTCATTAGTTACCTTTCATAAATAGAACACCATCTGTAGTTTCACATGCATACGGGTGATAACCGTTGACATTTTCTCTAAACCTTTTAATCTTTTGATTCCGACTTCTGCGGGGAAAAAAAATATTCACAAATAGCAACAGAACAGAGAAAAAAGCGCGGAATAATAATTTAGTTTATTTGTAAATATATTTAATTTGCATAAATGTTTTATGTGATTCATCATTTAAATTTGTTGGAATGAACGAAATCGGTGTTACTTCTCAATGGAGCTTTTTCGCAATATTGCAAATATATTGTCAATTTTATTTAGCTGACTACGGCTCCCTGTTTATCCGCCTTGATGAATTTACCTCTTCTCAATTTCCTATAGACCTTTCTGCTATTCGCTACATTATTCTGGATGCTTGATTTTTTCTACATTATTCATTAACAAACATTAATCTACTAGAGTAGATTAAAAAAAAATGTATATGGCATTATTTTCTTTAAAAGCTCAAACCGAATCACACGAATTAAACATGGAGTGTGGTTTCACGTAGTTCTTATTGCCTTTTGCTGTATTGCTCCGAATTAATACTAAATACTTTTACTAAATACTTATACTAAATACTCCGAATTAAATACTTTTACAGTAGATTAATATAGTGGACAAACTTCTCTCTATATTTATGTCTCCGAACAAAGACAAATATAGGGATATATCTCTCTATATCTATGGTTCAAAACAGGGACGAATATAAGAATTATATCCCTACTTTAGCAATGGCTCCGATCAGATCAAAGACTAATACAGAAGATATCTCTCTATATATCTATGGCTCCGATCAGAAACTAATATAGGAGATATGTCTTTCTATATCTATGGTTCAAAACAGGGACGAATATAGGAATTATATCCCTACTTTAGCAATGGCTCCGATCAGATCAAAGACTAATACAGAAGATATCTCTCTATATATCTATGGCTCCGATCAGAAACTAATATAGGAGATATGTCTTTCTATATCTATGGTTCAAAACATGGGCGAATATAGGAATTATATCCCTACTTTAGCAATGGCTCCGATCAGATCAAAGACTAATACAGAAGATATCTCTCTATATATCTATGGCTCCGATCAGAAACTAATATAGGAGATATGTCTTTCTATATCTATGGTTCAAAACAGGGACGAATATAGGAATTATATCCCTACTTTAGCAATGTCACCGATCAGATCAGAGACTAATACAGAAGATATATCTCTTTATAACTATGGCTCCGATCGGAAACTAATATAGGAGATATGTCTCTCTATATCTATGGCTCCAACTGATATAGAAAAGTATATCTGTCTATATCTATAGCTCTGATGCTTAGTTTTCTCTCACAGAACACCGCTTTGTGGATCTTCATTGGTTTCAAAATTATTATATTTGGCATTTGAAATGCGTAGAGCTGTAGCTAGACTTCGCACGGACTTGTCTAAAACATTTTGCGGAGCTTTCATGAACATTCACTTTCTGTGGAAGTAGAAAGACAGGAGGCGAATTTTTTTTTTAACTGTAAGCAGTCAAAAAACAATTTCGACTTAATTAAATTAATTAAAAGTCATAAATAGTTATTAAAAATTGGATTTTTACATGGAATTATCTTCGGATAAGACAGTTTTACAATTTACTCGTAAAAAATTTTTCGATACACTTAAAAAGTCCTTAATGAATGGTGAAGCTTTGAGATATTGTGAAATACGCAAAAGTGATGACAGAGATCCAAATTGTCGACCTTTCTCATGATGAATTTTTTGGAACCATATTTTTCAGTTTATGGCGAAACCCCGTTTTTTAAAGATTAAAATTTCAATTCTTTTGGGGGGAAATGCATGTTTATTCTAATAACGTACGTTTTTGTGTTTATTATATGATTGAATAGTGCACACCAATCAACTTGGATGCTGGAAGCCAACAATTACAATTAATTTACAGGAATGAGAAAGAAGACATTATCATAGAATATTGTCTGTGAAAGTCTACTTATATAGAATAAAAGTTATAAGGAGTGATAAATTTTTTCCCTTTATTTATTACACTCAACATTGCTCATAGTGTATCAAAATTCGGTTTCAATATCAGCAAATGTTGCCTTCAACATTGCTCTTAATATTTCAAAAATCGTCTCTCAAACTCAACAACGTTGGTATAGCTTTTCAAATGCACCCATTGTAGAAAAGTAGATGCAATAAAATTACCATTGAACAACACCCGCTATGAACCATGAAATGTTAAGATTGTTAAAAAGGCTGCTAACCATTTACCACTAAAGACTCTTCACTTTTTCATAAATGAATTACTTTCCCTCTAATATTGTATTCATATGACTGCACATTTATTCCTGTGATGCTCACATTTAGACAATTATGCACCTGTAATTGATAAAGAACACATGTGACACTCATCTATTGGATTCTTTGACAGCACAAGAGGAGCGGAACAAGAATTGTTTCAACGAATTTTTGAACGTCAGGTTTTTTTTTCTGCGTTGTGCGTAAAGTGTCATTCATTTGCCCAGTTTTTCTTATCACTAAGTTCTACGATCTTCGGTCATAAGCGAGGAAGCGCAGTTTCATATAATTCATGAAACGGAGCCGCGATGGCTCAGGGGATAGAGCGTTCGCCTTCCAATGAGGCGAACCGGGTTCGAATCCCAGTCGATACGAATTCCGCATCCGGCTTGCACTGACCACAGTGCTGACGTGATATATCCTCAGTGGTAGACGGATCATGGGTTAGAGTCCCCTTGCCGTCAGGCTAACCGTGGGAGGTTCTCGTGGTCTTCCTCTCCATGTAACGCAAATGCGGGTTAGCTCCATCAAAAAGTCCTCCACGAAGGCAAATTTCTCCCAATACTCGATCCAGGAGTTCCCTTGTCTTCTGGATTGGGTTCAAAATTACAAGGCTACGGAGTTGAACATTAGTAGCCGTAAACCCATTAAGTTGGGTCGGCTGTTCAACGACGGTTATAAAATAAAAAAATAAAAAATTCATGAAACGAATTTGATGACCAAAACCCTGCTCAACGAACGAAGAATGGAAGCAATTCTTTATTTGTAAAATAATATTAAAAAAATAGAATATCGATTTTATTTATTTATGAAATAATCGGTAGCCAAACAATTTAAAAATATAATCCTGAGTAAATGTATTGGTACTCCAAAAATTGGATAAGTCTCAGTCATAAGGAAGAAAAAAAAATAAGTAAATGATGTGCACACGAACAAATCAGCACACAACGGAAGCGTTTCACGCGAATTAGAAATTTTTAAACTAACGAGGCTAATTAAATTAAACAAAAACAGTTCAACTGATTGACCAATTTTTTTTCAAAGTGTATGGAAAAACTGCCGCCAATAAGCTAACAAAAAATTAAATATGTATATTGTTGTTGTTTTCTAAGTTAAAAGCCTTATTTTTTTTACTGAAATCTGCAAATTTATTTTTATTATTAATGGAAACTTAGCTGAAAAATTTTCTTTTTCATATTTTTAATTCTTAAAATGAGAGGATAACGTCCCCTCCCTCTTCTCAATAGCAGCTACTCTGCCTTAATTTGATAAGTTGAAGAAGAAAATAATAAATTACAAAATACAAATTTTCATAAATTACTCTTCGATTGTTTGAACTTTTTTCTTTACTTTAAATTAACAATGAAATTGAAAGAGAATTTTCTAGGAACGATTTCTATATCGTACGAAAACGATTGCGGTATAGTTTTTTTCTAAATTCTTATTGACCCATTAGCTTAAGCTTATTCAGAAATAATGTAGTACCATTTCCGCACATGCAGATAGATTAATTGGATATAGTATTGTTTTTGCGGACTTTATTTGACAAAATGCCCGTTGTAGCCCACGCCGCATTCCAAATTGAGATTCACCTGCGCACCCACCTGCTGTGATAGAAACAGGTGACGTGATTCACGATCAGTTTTTGAACACAATTCGACGAAGCTTTTTGTTCCTTCGACGTCTCTCTCCACCAAATAAAGGATTCATTGATAAAAAGAAAAGCGCTATCATTTAATTTCTAATCATTCGATTTATTATTCTTTCTCTGAAGATCAAGTCAAGATTGAGAAACAGCTTTTGAGTTCAAGATTTTCCTCTCTTCAGGTTTGCTATTCTAGTTTTAAATCTTATTTTTGTAAATATTTTCTCTAGTGCCTAGAATTAATTAAGGGCAAAAAAGAATTCTTAATGAATAAGGGCCCTATAAAAATGAAATGCAAATAACGATAAATACCAAGTGATTTAGGAGGTTTTTTAGAATATTACTTTTTTTATCTATTGATTATTTTTAAAATGTAATAAATTGAAAATCCATTTTAAGATGTCATTCTTTTACAGAAAAATTAATGGAGTTATGATCTTGTTTCCTCTTTATTTAACCAAGTTATTTTCGGACATATCAAATTAGTTTTTGTAAATGTATTCCTAGTTCTACTCTTGTTTTCAATAATCGTTTTCTCTAAGGTATGGAATTAGCAAAGAATTATGAAGAATTCTTAACGAATAAGGAAACTAAAAAAATGCAATGCAAAAAGAAATTAATCATTAATAGGTGATTCAGGGTGTTTTTATGCATGATTAAAATCACCTATTGATTATTTGTAAAATGTTTTTAGAATTAATTAAGTAATAATCCATTTTAAAAAATTGAATAGAGATATGATTTAGTTTGGTCATCATTTAACATGTTTTTTCCAACATATGAAACTGTTTTTTGAAACTATTGTTCTGAAATATCTGAGTGTAAAGGCAAAAATTATGAAGGATTGGTAAAATATAGTAAAATATAAAATTTTTATCAAGTAGTCAATTAAAAAGAATAAAGAAACATTTGAACATGTTTTCCCTGATAAAAAAATTTAGAATTTTTTTTTTTTCAAACTCCATATTTTTTTTTCCTGTGAGAAATCGGTCATCTCTAGTTTTTAGTTTATTTACTATTTTCGTACAATTATTGAACTAATTATTAAACTAATTATAAAATAATTTTCAACCTAATAGTTTTCTTAAATAATAGAGTTACTAATTTTAAAAATAAAGAAAGAGACGTTTTTTAAGCAAACGATAATTTTGGAATCGTTTTCTATTTTTCAATTTAATTATTTTTTTAATGAAACTGATACTTAGATGTATTTTTTGTGCTCCAAGTCATATTTGTAAGTTCTTTTTTTTTTTATTAATACATTTTGTAAAGAATGTTCTGTAAGTATTTTCTATTTTCATTTCATGCATTTGGATTCTGGCTATAATATTTCATCTGATACTGGATTTATTTCTAGTCAGAATTATGAGCAGTGCTGGTTGATAAAAATACAATCAACTATTGTTGAAATTAGAATATGGAACACTCGGCGACGAAAGCAATATTAGCTTTCTAAGAAAAACTTACAATAAATTACAAAAGCTTTAGTTAAAAAACTTACAATATACACTTACAATATATTTCTCATAAAGGAAAGGGAAATAATCTAAGAGTTAACATTCAAATTATGTTTTATTGAGACCCTAATCATTTTAATGTGAAGCATTAAATATATATGTTGCTTCGTATCTGTAAGTAAGATTTTTTAAAAGAATAAATTAGAATATAAAAAACGTAAAAGAGTTATGACTTAACTTTAACTTAATCAAAAAAGCTATAAACGTAATATAAATATTCTACTTACAACATAAACTATACATCAGTTATATATGCTATACGCGATATATTATTTATTAAAATAAATGGTCTAAAAGTTGAAAGAGCTATGAAGTCTACAAATAAGAAAAGCTCTGGTTTGAGAAAGCACCATTTAAATTTGAATCCGTACATTCAATCTATGTAAGCGGTAAGTGTGGTGTGGATTTATATTTCTTACCTTTTTCTAACTTAATACCTCTTTGACTTATCATCATTGATTCACGTACCCTATTCCCACACATATTGGTTCATACTGGTACTACATACTGGTTTATACAATAATAATATAAAATGGAAACATTTTTATACCAGTTTTACAATGGCAATTAAATGTATTTAGTTAAATTAAAGAAAAACTAGATGAAAACGCTTATAATAAAAAAATTTCACAGATTTTTCTTCACATTTTTCCGTTAGGAAAATTGAACACATAGCTTTTGTTTACTAAAGGGTATTTCAATCATTACGAATTTAATATTTGCAGATTTGAAATACATTATTAAAAAAAAAAAGTAAAACTGTTTAAGCATATTTTTTTTAATACCTTTAGGAGTTCCTTACGATTTCTGCAATTTTATTCATTTTTAGAAATCAATTTTTTAAAAAAATTGAAAGCAGACTGTTACAACCGTAACAATTTTTAATTACGTTCATAACAGCCAGCTAGTTTTTAATTTTAAACTTTTTTTTAAACTGATGAAAGCTAATTAGTATTTCTGTAAGTGTAAATAACACTAAAAGTTAATTTAGCAAAAGAAAACAAATATTACAACAGCTTGGCGCTTTTCCATTTTAGTTACATACGTCAATAAAATTTTGAAAAGACTGTCACACCGCTGTTTTAAATTTTTTAATGATATACTACTATATATAAATATACTATACTACTATAATATACCATTTATAAATATATATACTTCTCTTATGTGGCGCCATAAACTCGGGTATTTCTTTATATATTGGCTAGAATTATAAATATTATTTATTTTGAGAGGTTTATCTTAAGTAATAATTTAAGTAGGGTTGAATAGTTAGTTATACGTTAAGTATTTAAGAATATTTTTTTTCTCGGAATAAAAATTTATTTACGAAGTAATTATTTAGATTTGTTTTTCATCTTTTCTTAAATAGCTGTAGAAACTTTAAACATGAACGGTGCTATGGTGCCGCATACTCTCATGCCAATTATTGGTGACGTGGAGCTTACTTATTCGAGCAATGGCATATATATACCAGAGGTCTGTTTAGAAGATATTGGGGTCCGTTAACGGACCCTTCACAAAATATCTTTTTATAAAAACGGACCCTTCATAAAATATTTAATCTTTTAATCGGACCCTTCACAAAGTTTTTTTATCTTTATTGTTGTTTTGTTAATGGAAAAAACCCTTCCCAGGGGAGCGGGGAAAAAGAAAGGTAGATGTAAACGAACTAAGCTTTGTCTTCAGCAGACGCTTCTTCCTTTATTCGTCCGAAATTAATATTCTGCGTTCAGCAGTATAGGCTAAATACCAAATACTTGTGTGTTGCATCTCTAATTTAGTAGCAGCAATTGCTATTTATTTTTGAAAATTTAAATTTTTTTTAAATTATAATTTTACAGTGTTGAACTTAATCTTGTATCTATTTACAATTTAAAAACTCATTGAAAAAGTTTTTTGCAATAACAGGATCCTACTTGCACAAATTCACAAAAACAGAACCCTGGTTGAAGGAATGTGACTTAACGTTTATTTTATATTCACAAATTACGAGTAATTTTTTTCACAATTTTAAAAAACGGACCTTTCACAAAACGTCTGGACAGACCCCTGCATGCGATACTCAGGATATGGCTGAGAAGGTGAATAAGGATGTAGTACAGTATATACTGGATCATAGGGATGAGTTTTCTATCTTATTTAACGACAGAGATGAATTATAATACTTCTGCTGCCTACTATGCTTAAATGTTCTGAACTCACACTTACGATGCTTTGTATGATTTTAATGGCTGCCAGACAGATTTTAAATTATTACTAAAATTCATTACACAAAAAACTTTGACAATATCATAGCAAAGCCACAACAGCTAAATGGTGAAATATTTGGTTGATATATTCTTTAAAAGTAATTAAGTTGTTAGAATTGGAGGAGAGGTTGAAGAATTATAATATTTAAATGCAGATGTGCAGTGCATACTGCTTCATTACCATTAAAGTTTCTATGCTGTACAAGATAATTTTTGAAAGATAACCAAGCTGATCTCCAAAGACGACTAGTCCTCAGATATTAGTTGAAGGGTCTCAGGTTTTACACCTAGTTATCATAACAAGGATTGTGCAGAAAGAAACATATTTTTTTTTCTGTACTTAATGACGATTTAGAATTAAAAAGCAAAATTTAAATTTGTAAACCATTATACTTGCCATTAAAATACAGAATTATCGGTCATAAATGCATACAATACACTAAAGATAAAATATATGGACGAGACAAATATTAATAAAAATCAACTTTTTCTTCCTGGATTAACAATAAGGAGCTCTCCATACATATTTTATACAAATAAAACAAGATATTTAATCCAAATGAAACTATAAAAAAAAATATAAATTTTTAAAAAGGGGCCGTTCGTAATAATGCCGTGCTAGGAGCTGTGTGAGCGGTTATTGAGAAATTGTAGCCTAAGATGCACAGGGTTCTAAAATTTTGTCCTGCCCTTTCCGGGTACCCCGCTGGGTATTATAATATTCGCTCAAAGCAATCTAAAATTTGTATGATTTTAAATTAAAAAAAATATTTTACAATAAATAGTCCTAAGAAAATTTACTACGAGCTTATATGAATAAAAACATGCATTTATATTTAAATGTTTAAAAAAGAATAAAAAGGAGAAATACTAACGAAGAAAAGTAAGGAAAATAATTATAAGTTTTATTATTATATTATGTTATAGATTAAATATGTTATATATTATTTATAATATTATATTTTATTAATTTAACTTTGGCTTTATTAATACAATATTAGAAAGCACTCTTTTTTGCAGCTATAATCGTGTGAGCTTTTAAAAAAGCTTTTACATTTCTCTCTCTCTCTCTCTCTTATATATATATATATATATATATATATATATATATATATATATATATATATTAATAATTCAATTGCCCATTGTGCAGTTCTAGTGCGAAGTAAATGAAGTGCCTACCTATCCAAATATTGATAATCGACGTAAACATTGATGGAGTATAAAAATTAGAATCGAATACACAAATGCAATTCCGTACGAAGACAATAAAAAGAAATTAAAATTATTATAGACTTTATATGCATTATTTAATTGTTACGTTCGAACCAAACAAAACATCATAATATACTTCCCTATGCCAAAAGAGTGTAATAACCTCTTTGAACAATAAATATTTGATTGGATTCAATAAGACATGTCTTTATTGAGAATGACATCATTTATTATACAAATAAATGCTTTAGTTTTTTTTTTTTTTTTTTTTTTTTTTTTTTTTTTTTTTAATTTGCTTATGAAACAGCTTGCTATTACGCATCACGCGGAAATGTTTTCATCTTATTCAGGACTTTAAATATATTTCTTAAGCTTAAAGTACTCAATCATAAGTATGGTGTACTAAAAAGGAAGTAAAAATTTCAATTAGATTATTCTTTGTTTACTACAACAAGAAATATTTGCAATATTATTATCCCATTGAAAACTTATAATATTAGACAAATCATCGGACCTATACTTCAATTGAATTATGTTTTAAAATTTAAAATGATTTACTATGTATAAGTAATTTTTTTAAAGGTTTGTAGAATGACTTTATTGTTTTTCATTAAATAAATTTAATATAGTTCAGTGATAAATGCGAGATTATAAGAAGTAGTTTGTTTGAAATCGATTATTTATGTCACTACACAACATTAAATCATTCTGGAGGTTGCTATGTTGCCATGGTTGCTAGAGTTCTTTGGACACCAAAATGGGTTTTTCAACAAAATTTTGCTTCACTTTACAGAGCTAAAACTCTTAATACAGAACAAGGTACAAATTCCTGGATTTATTAAAGCACGAGAAAGCTCACCTCGTTCACCAGACTTGAATCCAATGTATTTTCCCTGTTTGGTTTATCTTAGAAGCATCTTAAGAAATTTCATAACTTTAACCTTTTTTTAACATACATGTGCACTGTAAAATATTCCGGATCAAGCTAGGGTATAAAGTACCGGTACTTTGAGTGCATCATCCGTAAAATCCATTTTATCGTAAAACCCAATTTTACCGTAAAATTTTTTATCGTAATTTTTACTGTGGTATTTATTTAATATCTATTTTAATGTAATATCTATTTTAATTTTTACTGTGTTATCTATTTAAAGTGATTCAGAGATTTTACGGTAAAATTATGCTATGTCTTTTTTTTTTTTTTTTTTTTTTTTTTTTGTTCCACTATATCTTCCAATTAAGATAGATTTTTTGGTACAGAAAGTAATATTATTGTGCTTAAATTGTATATGTTAGTAAGTAAAAATATATTTGTCCGTGTTATTTCTTGATTCTTGTTACCCAGTAAATTTTCAATAATACTGAATAATGTTCTTAATAATGAAAGAATGAAACTCACCTAATCTCTATTTTAAGTAGGCTATTTAAAATTTCTCATGAAATGACAATCTTTTATAATGAAATAATATGACTATTCTATGAAATGTGTTGTTTTAGTTGAAAATGAATGCTTTTTAAAGTTTTTTTTGAGAGACAGCAAAAAAAAAAAATAATAATAATTATCGAAAATTTATTTAAGAATTTTCGAAAAGTCATTACAGTCTTCATCACCAAGCAAAAGAATTTTAGTCAAAACTACCAAGACGTTGTAAAATTGACCATATTTAAGTTTTTCTCTCTATATGGGAACACCAAAAATCTCGGTAATTTTTTCTCAAACGCATTGATAATAATTTTGGTAATTTAGCAATAAAACATGGTTTCATAATATGTGATAAAATTAAGAAAATGTCGTAAAATTTTTTAATTTTAAAATGATATCTTAAAGCATGGCATGAAAACCGTAAATGGACTAAATTGTAATAACTCCATGTAACGCAAATGCGGCTTAGTTCCATCGAAAAGTTCACCACGAAGGCAAATTTTTTCCAATACTTGATCTAGAAACTCCCTTGTCTTCTATATTGGTTTCAAAATTATAAGACTACGAAGTTGAACATTGGTAGTCGTAAACTCTAAATTAGGTCGGCTGTTCAACGACGGTTATAAAATTATATTATGTTACCTTTCAGAGAATGGCGTGAATACCATTTATTTGTTTTAAATATACTTTTCATCTTTGTGTTTTTTACTATATTTTGTGGTAATAAAAAATATAATTTTGAAAACCAGAATTTCCGGAAAATTGTTACCGTATAAACGGAAAAATTACCAAATGAATGTTTCAAATACCATACATTTTGGTTTTATTTATCAGAATTATGTTGTTTGTTTTTTTTACCAAAAATATCATCACCATACGATATGAAAATTTTATCAGAATTTTTTTTCCACCGTATACGCATCCATTTTGTGTCCTGTGATATAGGATGTCCAAAAAGTATTGAAACGATATAAATATCTATAGAATTATGCATCGGATTAAAAACTTAAAAATACACTTGTGAATAATTTTCAAAAAATTAAAAACTCGACCTCGTTTAATCACTTGAGAATTAGCAAGAAAGTGGTGAGATAGTGTGATTAGATGAGATTAGCGTTGAATTTGGAGTCATTAGATAGGTTTTTCAGAATATTAAACACGTCTTTATTTGTTTTTGTTTTTTTCTCCGATCTTACATTTATACATGGTGACATCTCCATTTTAAACAATTCATCGCAAATTTTCATTTTGTGATTACAGCGCCATCTATGAACTAAAAAGTGGCAACTTATAAGTTAAATCAGAATACTTTTCTAGAAAATTCCTATTTACAATTTTAAAAAAATGGAGATTTCTATCTAAAATTTTGAAATTGAACTCCACCCACTACAAGGGATGAGGTTGGGAGCAGGTTAGTAAACTTGAGTTGTTATGAGATTTTAATATTTTTAATCAAATTCGTATTTCTTGACATATTTCACTGCTTCCATGCTTTTTTAAATCCCTCTGTATGACTATAGCGCCACCAAGCAGCTTCGAGGTGAAATTCGAATTTTAGTAGTAGAAGAAGCGACCGTAAGAGAAGTGACTTTTTTTTTTTATCCTCCTTTAACAGGCTAACTATAATAATGTTTTTTTGTATTGACGTGATTTTGAAAATGCATCGAAAGGCAATTTTTATTGAAAACCATATCCAATATGATAAGTTTTATTTCATAAATTTCAAAGTGTCTATACAGGTATGCGTGTTTAAAAGTTAAATATAATTCGTAAAATGTATAAAATGTTATTCAATCAATCTTATAAAAGCATAATTTGTAATGTTATATTCCTCAAATTTTCTATTTCTTCAAGTTTTATTATATCTTTAAAATAAGAAATATAAATAAGAATTGAAATGAATTTTTGGTAATTAAAATCTATTCTTCCTTCGCTTCCTTTTTCATTTCCAGTAAACAATAGACTGTGAAATATTAAGGACTGTAACAAAAATTTATTAGGTTTCTAATTTATTAGGTGAAGTACATGTTTAATAAGGCCTGTAAAATTTAAATATATATATTTAGACGCCATAAGGAACTTTTGTGTTTCAAATACTTAGGCAACAATGGAATGTAAAAATATTTTAAATTTTGTACCTAGGAAATGTTTATTAAAAGAGATAAGGTAAGGTTTTTAAAACTACTTTCCTTTAATAAAATTTAGGACATTTAAAAAAGCACGTTTCCGTTGAATAAAAGTAACAGCGTTGCAACTTTCACTATACTTTTTAATTATTAATTTCCTCTTACTATATTCCTTTCTTCTCTCACTAAAACGCTTCACATGGCGAATGAAATAAAAAAAAATAATAATCGAATACCCACATAAAAACGTAACACCCTAATAACTTTTGGTCTAATGATTGGATTTTCACATAACTTGAGAAGAAATCTTAGAGGAATTTAAAATTAGTTTCAAATATACTAAAATATTTGCGCAGATGATATTTTAAGCAACGAAATCAGGCAGAAAAAAATACGTTCTCTGAATAAGCATGCCTCTTTTTCTTTACAGATTTTTAACCATCAAAATATAAAGAGATGAGAGCCACTAACTTATATGGGAGAGCCGCGATGGTTCAGGGAAAAAAGGGTTCGCCTTCCAATGAGGTGAACCGGGTTCGAATCCCAGCTAGTCAACAATACTTGATCCAGGAGTTCCCTTGTCTTCTGGATTGGGTTCAAAACTACAAGGCAACGTAGTTGAACATTAATATTCGTAAACCCGAAAATTGGCTTAACTGTTCAAAGACGGTTATAAAATTAAATAAAACTTGTAAGTAAACTTATATGGGAGTGGTCGAAAGTTTCATCCACCCCAAGAATTTTTCACAAAATTGCACCTCCTCTCTGCAACTACTCAAGATAAAGAAATCATTTTTTCCACTTAGTTATAAATATCGTTTATTCGAAGAAAATTCGACTTCAAAAATATTTTCATAATAATTTATTTTAAAAATGGTAGAAACTTTGTTTTGATTTATACAGTATATAAATGTTTAAATAATTTTTAACGATGTGATTTTAAATGACAATATCAAAATTTTGAATTAAATCGGTTCAGTTCTTGAGAAATGAATATTTAAAAATACTACTTTTTTATTGTTAACCTTTTGCTTACGGCGCTTAGTAGGATAAATTCATTCAGGACCACTTATTGTATCAGCCGTAAGCGAAGGATAAATTTTGATGGCTCCAGACAATTGATCGCTCTCCTGCTTAAATTATTAGGACCATATATTTTACATTGAAGGCTACCTCTTATATTTTAAGACTCAAGAATCCATATGCGAGTCCGCATTGTATCTAATTGTAACTTAAAATATTGTCTCCTCAAATTTATTAACATATTTAAATTAATCCCCTCGAACCAATTAAATTGTATCCTAGTAAATGACTATTTGATAAATATATAAAAATTCATTAAGGTGTTCTAACTTTTTATTTTGACCACTGTGCATACATGCAATCTTTCGTATTGTAAGTTGCATTATACTAGGTTAGTGGTTCTCAAATGATGTCCCACGGAACCTCAGGGTTCAGTGGGAAGTTAAAAGAGTTACGAAAGCTAGGACTTTTTTTTAAACATTTTTGAAATATGTTATTATACTTAGATCAAATCAATAATCCATTAATTTTTGTTTCAATATTTCGGTTGCCTGCTCATCGCACTTTTCAAATCAAAATCAAATGGCTAAATTCGTTAATAATATGTTACGTGTTCACATACTGTCCGGGTCACCAATGTGGGAGAGGGAGTAGTTATCGACAATGTCAAACTTCATCTATGATAAGGTAACTCACCATAGAATCGAGTTAACACGTCTTATGTACGAGTGAATAAGAATAATATTTTTGTAGTTTTAGATTCACTACACAGTTATGACGATTTTTAAAGTTTATAGCAATTTTTTTTAACTTTCCATATCAACAATAATCATAATTCGGCTCATTTTATTTATTTTGATCCTACGTATATACACCGAAAACGAAAATGAATACTTCTACAGGACATCAAATCTAAATTAAGATTATTAATGATAAACGATGAAAAAATTTCATTCCTCTTATTAAATATATTCGAAATGAAGTAGCCTTTAATTAGTCAATACTTTCATATTTATCTTCTTCTTAGGCACTACAGCCAGTTACCGGCCAAGGACGTCTCAGTCCGTATACCCCATATAGATATAATCGATGCTATATTCATAACTTATGCTATATCTGATAACTTCCAAGTTCTTCAACCTTTTTCTCTACACTATCTAACCATCTTGCTCTATGTCCTCCTCTTTTTCTTTTTCCCTCTGGAGTTTGGAAGGTTATTTTTTTAACAGGATTTCTGTCGATTTCCTCCATCAGATTACTCAATGCTTCTCTACGAAAAAGAGTTCGTATATTCCATGTTTCAATATTCAGTGCCTTTTTCTGTTCAGGTCGTCTAGGTGTGATCTGTCCGGTTTTTACTTCCTGAGATTTCTGAACAGTAGTTTTTTTACGAGGTGAGGTTGCCAACCTCACATCTAACCTCCAACCTGGAGGGCCAGAGTGTTCCGCTTCGTCTGGTGCCTCCCCTTTGACCAGTCCGGCTTGGGAATCCCTATCAGGAGCCGAAGCTCCGGCCGGCATAGCGCTCAGGATGGCAGACACACACCAGCCCACCACCATCATATTTGTCTTCACATAGTTAATTTATTATGTCGGGGTTCCGCCAGATGGTTTTAGGGTTCCGCCATGAAATTTATAATTCAGAGTTCCGTAACCGAAAAAATAAATCACAAACCGATGCACTAAGCGATTCTTGGTTACGCCGTTATGGAAATAGTACAATAAAAAGATTAAAATACTCCAGAGGTAAAGTATTTGAAATCTGATTAACAGAGGACAAAGAATCTGACAGAAATCACAAATTTTTAGTCTGACATTACATTTCATCCCCTCAGTTGGTCTATATATGAGTACCAAGCATGCTTGGGAACTAAACACTGGGGGGGGGGGTTTCCGCGTTCGACTGACTACTTAACCGGAACATCTACTCCTGCAACCCAGAGCCTAAGGTCAAGAAAACTGAGATGGGCACAGTTAGGCCTTGGCCCCCTATGGGCCGTCGCGCCACTGAGTTCAGTTTTTTTGTTTTTTTTAGCCATGCATTGTCACAGAGAGGTGATATAATTATTTAGTAATTAACTATAATTATTTTTCTATCATTTGCAATTTACCTTTATCTATTATTAAAATAGAAGTTTAAAACGTATACGTTTTAAGCCTTAATGCCCCATGATCAGATCGGCAGACTAACAGCTTGCGTTTGCAGATCACTTAAAGAAAACATGGATACTTATAACACATATTTTCTTATTACATATTTTACTTTTAATATATTTTATTTACAATATGGAAACGTAGAACATATATGGAAACTAACGCATATTGAACAGTTTGTTACGTCGTCTCTCTGGCTGCAAGCGAAAACACTTTCGAAGGAAAGTTACAATTTTTAACCTATCGATCACTTTATCTCTGTTTATAACGTTCAGATTTGAATAAGAGTGTTTTCCGTTGTTTATCATAACAACAACAGGTGGATTTCGATTGTAGGATTGTATTTTTATTCGGTTTACCTTTATGTGACAATAATATCACATTTTTCAGATAACTTAAGCAAAATATGAGGACGTACTAAAAAAAAAAAACTGATAGTTTGTTACGCTACCTTCTGGCTACAATCGAAAACACTTATGAGGAAGGATTCAATTTTTAACCTATCGATCAATTTATCTCAGACTATTAGGTTCAAATTTGTACATCAGTGTTTTTCGCTGTGAGTCGCAACAACTAACTACAGGTGGATTTCGATTGTAGGATTGTATTTTTGTCCGGTTTACCTTTATGTAAGAATAATATCACGATATCTCAGCCTGTCGTGCTCGTGGAATGAGTCAATAAATTGATTAATTCTGAATAAGTGGGATTCTCTGCTGATATTTGATCAACTCATACATAAGAAACTCCTTAATTTTATGGTAACAACGTCTTTGCTTACTGTCAGTCTGATTAATAATTTGACGTAAATCAATGAATAAAAATATATATTAGTAATATATTTTTAGAAATAATCTTCCTACGAATAAAGCAAAATAACGTTAAAAAATACGAACACAGTCAAACTCCGCTACAGTGAACACGGTTTACAGTAGACTCCCGAATATAGTGAACAAAACACATATAATGTTATTTTTTGTGGATATAGTGAATCAAAAGAAAAGAGGAAGTTGGATATTATGAACTTTTTTCTGTCTTCGACTGATTTTTTTCTCCATTTTCTGGTAATTTCAAAACTTCTACATATAATACCTATACCGATTTTTAAAGTCATTTGTAGATTGGAATCTGTAAGCATTTTTTCTTGTTTGCTTCTTTTATCTCACTTTCTCATTCCTGAATAAAGACAATCCCTAAGTTTTTTTGTACGAAAGACGAAGAGTAATAAAAAATATAATTTTACACATTTTTTGTAACTACATATTGCTTTTTAGTCATTTTTGTATTTCATTTTATTGGTCATTTGTTTAAATAAAGTGTAATAAAAGGGAGGAGTTCAGAACCATTAGTTAAAATTGTTTGCGGTTTGGATATAGAGAACTCCCGGTTATAGTGAACCGAAATTTCGGTCCTTTTGAATTTCACTATAGCGGGGTTTGACTGTAATATCATATAAACAATCAAATATGATTTGTTTTTAAATTATGTGCGTTTTTTTTCTTCTTCATGTTGTTTAGTTTTATTTAAATATAGCATAACGTTTTCCCTTTCTTCTCTTGAATAATCCTTCTACATTAGCGAAGTAATTATGCATATTACTGTAATTTATTAAAATGAAATTTGAAAATTATATTTTAAATGAGGACAATAATTAGTACTCAATTAAATTATTTTATGAGTCTGTTCTTTTTAATGCTTAGAATAATAAAAATTACACAAACCAAGATCCAAAAAAAAAAAATAATAATAATAATAACTAAAAAAAATAACTATATTTAAAAACAGCTAATATGTGAGTTATGTGAGCTTTTAAACATTGAATCTCTATAATCAGGAATAACGAATAGTACAATGAGAAAAAAAATATGGTCAAAACTACTAGAATAAGGAAAATTTCCCCAAAAAGCTCCGTAATTTTTATTGAAGTGCTTTTGGTAAAATTAAACAATAAAATTTGGTTTCATAATATGTGATAAAATTTTGTAATTTTATCATGATACTTTAAAACATTTCGGTTTCATTATCCAAAATTAAGCCTTTTTTTTTTCCTTTTTTTTAAAAAAACCAGAAATTTTATTACTTTACAGTACTGTAATTTTTCCAAAAAACGTTTTTTCTTTGTGCTGCTTACGTTGTTGGCGATTTACGTTTTCAATTATAATGCGGAATTCGCAGGGTGCAATTTTGATTAAAGAGTAAAGAATTTAAAAGATTTAAAAGACTTTGAAATACACATAATTATTCGGAAAAAATATTGATCACATTTTTAAAAAAAGAAACATCAAAGAATATCTAAATAAAAAATTTATAAGTTACCACCGATATAATAGGAATTTTCGGTTTGTCTGGGCAAATAAATTTACCGTTTTTTCTTTCTTTTTTTAACACAGAACAAAACGGCCATTATCCAAAAGAAAAAATTATGAATGACTAAAAAAAAAAAATAATAATAATAATTTCCTTGAGCCTGAAGAAACAGAAAAGAGCGAACTTCTCCATCAATAATTATTTTTGAGTGAACATTTTTACTTATTGATACTTTTTCTGACACATATTGCATCATACTAAATGTTCAAATATTTCTTTTTAAACCTAATTTTTCAATAAGATTATTATTAAATCATTTACATCAACGGCTATAATTTTAACAAATTAGCATAAAGTACCCGTATATTAGTATCTAAAAATAGAAAAAATTACAATACAACAATTTTTATTACATTTAAATATTTATATTTCTGTTGTTTTGGGTAAATGTTACCAATAAATCTCAAAAGTGGTTAACATTACTAGCTAATCTGCAAATTAACAAAGAAATCCGTTAAAAAGGGGAATCAAAAGTTTTCCGCAATTTACCTAGAGAATGTGCGCATTAATGGTTTCCGTATCGTTGAAATTCGAAATTAATTTCTCTCATTTTATTAACTGATTGTTTGATTGATTTGATTCTTTAGATATTGAAAAATAAATAAATTACAATACGTTAATTTGCTTCATTGTTAAAATATTTTAAGCCATTTGAATATTTTTATTATATTTTTTAAAGGAATTGATGATTGATTCAATAAACTAATGTGTTGATTGTTTTATTGCAGCAGCTTGATTTTATAGACAGTAAAAATTAACAAATTACATTTTGTTAGTGTAAGAGAACAAAAACATTGCTTTTGCCAACAAAGATCTTATTTGCACTGTAAGGAATACTTCAGTAGATGATATGCAGGTTACTTAGGTAGGCTAAGCTAGATAATCTAGGCTATGAACAAATGCGTTGATTGTTACATTGTAGCAACTTGATTTCCTAGATATTAAAAAAATAAATAAATAACATTATGCTAATTTAAACGTATAAATACTTTGTAGTTGCTCCAGCAAAGATTTTATTTACGCTTTAACGAGTGCCTAGTATAGATAATGTGCAGATTATTTCGGTCGGCTATCTAGGAGTATCTAGCCTAACAACAAATGTGTTGATTGTTCTATTGTAGCAACTTGATTTTCTAGATGATAAAATATAAATAAGTATCATTATGCTGATTTAAGCGTCCAGAAATGTTGCTGTTGCTCCAGCAAAGATCTTATTTGCGCTTTAACGAGTGTATAGTAGATAATGTGCAGATTATCTAGTTAGACCTCAGATTTCTTGGGTAGTTTGAGGAATGAAAAAAAAAATTTTTTTTTTGCACTTCAAGAGATTGCTATGGTAAATCTACAAATGGTAAATCTAGCTAGATAATCCACGGAATAACTCATTTCTACACTTTAGCTTTAAGTTAAAGATAGATAAACATATAAATATTTTACTGAGATGAAATTTTTTTTATCTTGCTTGCTTTCCGACTTACAACTTCCGCTGGCGATAGTCAGAATTTAATGACTTCCGTCGAACCAAATTCACGCCTATTTTGTGCATACATTTTTATTAGATCACAAGTATAAGAAAAAATTCTCAAGTAGTTGAAAGTAATATTTTAAAGAAGAAACAATACTTACATAAGAAAGAGAGACGCTCAATTAACACAAACTATTCTGACTGTAATTTTAGTGCCATCATTTCTGACACTTGGCGATGGCATGTGAAAGAAATGACATTATTTTTTCCCGATCCGAGCTTCTTTATTATGATTTTATACGCCAGCTGAAGGGGAAAAGTTCATAAATTTCCTGGAACAACGAAGTTGTAAATTCTTTGATTGCATAGAGAGAGACAGTTCTTAATGTATTTGGAACGGAGAAGGAACTGTTGTGATACAGCGAAGACTTTTTTTTTGGCGATTTTTTGTTTCGTTGCTTATTAACTGAGTTAATGTTTGTATTGATAACTTTTAGTTGATGCATGGAACATCAAAGATGCTAACAATCAAGAGATGATATTAAGGTATGGGTGATTTATTAGTTCATTTCGCTTAAAAATCTGAATTCTTTATGTTTAGTTTTATCTCTTCAAAAAATTTTCTATAGCTGACTAACTACATATTAGCTTATTTCGCTTATTTATATAAATTTGTAAATTTGTGCTGAACATTGCTTAAGCGATTTAGTATTAAAACAACAAAATCAGTTTTAAAAAACTATATTCGGTAAAAATTATGCAAATCATGGAGCGTTTGCAGGAATTACTTTGGCCCGCCCCTTAATACTGATACATGGATAGACAAAGTACTGATACAAAGTATTAGGGAAAACTTCGTATCTGTACTATGGCCCAACAGCAGGATATAGATGTACTATTTTTACGGGAGTCAATCAAAGTATTTTGGGAAAGTTTTGATGTTTAAAAATAAAAAGGACTTGATAATTGAAAATTAATTTATGTTTTTGGAAGTTTATATGTTGTCGTACTTGGACCTTTAATACTGATGGATGATTGTGCTATCTATAAAAGTACTGATACAAAGTTTACGCAGATCTTTTGCCCCAAAACATAAAGAAAATATGCAATTTTCATACGGTATTTAATTTGGGAGTAATCCTCGATTTAAAAAATAAAAAGGACTTTATTTGAAAGGTATTTTTGCTTTTGGGAATAAGTATGTTGAAGTGATGTTCTTTTGGCCCTTAACATTGATCAATGTGTGGGCTGGTTTAAACCAAGGTGGTTTAAACTAATAGTTTTATTAAAATAACAAAACCAGACTATTTTTAAAAAACTATTTTTAAAAATTCAATTTTTATTACATACATAATTCTTTTATTATATATGTATAAATAGTTTGAATAAAACCAAATGAAAAAATATAACATTTTCTTAGTTAAAAAAAGTTTTTAATTTTGAATTTAAAAGTTAATGAGAATTTGTAATAATTTGAATAAACATAAATATTAAATGTTTACATTTCATTGCATTCTTGTAAATGTATATACGCATGAAAAAAATTATAAAAACAAATTTAAAGTTAAATCTTAAAATAAAATCACAAAAATAATTAAAATAAAACAGAGCGCCATCACCGAATCCACGTTGTCAGATAGTTTTTTAAATTAGTTAAATAATGTAATTATTGAAGGAATTAAAAAAAAAGTGAGATTAACATTTTTATCTTGTTAAAGGCACACTATGTTTGATATAATCACGAGCATAATTGAAAATGACGAGCGTGTCTGAGTTCTATACTTTATTTTTCGGTTTATGTTTAGAACTTTTCTTAAGAAAAAGTCAGGGCATTTTTTGTGTGCAGTATACGCTTACCAGACGGCTTTTAAAAATTGCAAACAAACTTTAAAAAAAAACTTTATTGCAAAAGAATAAGAAAATATACTATCTTTAATTTCATAGTTACTTAGTGGAGGAAAAAAATATTTTTAAAGTTTTCAGTATAATTTTATTAATTAAGCACTGAGCATAATAATAAAGCATAATAATAAAGCATAATAATCAAGCATAATAATTAGATATCAATGTATAGAAAATTTCTATATTACTCTAGAAAAAAAATAGCCTATATCATTTAGTTAATCCCTTAAATATTTAATTAAAATTTGTAAATCGAGTTCAAGGCTTCTTTTAAGAAATAAATTAAAAGTAGGGTTTCAATAATCTCAAAGTTATGTGATATTTTGACAGTGTATAATTAGAATTGTTTATTGAAAAACATTATTTATTAGCCAAAATAAATATTTTTAAATACTTTTGAATGGTATAGTTCATTTTCATTTAGGGTTTAAAATATTATTTAACATTTTGTTTCCAAAATCCAAAAAAAAAACCTGGTTGTCAGTCGTAACCTTTTACAAAAGAAATAACGCAAAATTCTACAAAACTAATTCACCATTTTTATTATTCTTTTTCATCCATCGTTTTAAAAACCAAAAAAAAACAAAATGATCATATCTATAATATCAAGCTTTTAGCTCGCAACATCAGAAAATGCGTGTTATTACATCACGTGACCCTGACACCTTCCCCCCAGAGTCATATTAGATCCAAAGATCGAATATGGCAAATAATTTAAGGGTCACACTTTACACATAAACAAACTATGTTTCACATTCACCCAAATATTCACTGAATCTTAGGTTTAACTTAACACTAGGTATTTACTTTAATCACCTAATAATAATAATAGGAAAAAATGTTCAGAGTCTTATTTTAGTTTATATTTACAGTCTGGACAATGCATCTGCATTACTAAGTTTCGATCCTTTGATGTGACTTGCCTCAATATCATGGCGTTGAATGGCTAACGCCCATCTCTGCAACCTCGGGCTTTGGGGTGTCGCACTCGTCAGAAATACTAGGGGATTATGATCCGTTAATAAAATAATCTTAGCACCACAGAGTAAGGTTTCAAATCTCTGCAAAGCCCAAATAATAGCATAAGCTTCCCTTTCAATTGTAGACCATTTCTGTTGAGTTGAATTCAGCTTCTGGCTACCGAAAGCTATGGGACGAATATTTCCTTCTTCATCTAACTGACCTAAACAACATCCGACCGCATTTTGAGATGCATCCGTATGCAAGTAGTATGGTTTCTCTATGTCTGGGACTTGTAACTCTGCGATCTTACATAGCGACGTCTTCAATTCCTTGAATGCCTTCTTAGCTTCTTCGCTCCAAGGAATCTCATTAGGAACTTTCTTTTTAGTAAGCTCTGTTAGTGGAAGAGCAATCTTTGCGAAGTTTGGAATATACTGCCTGTAAAAGTTGCATAATCCCAAAGCACTTCTCAGTTGTTTTTTGGTTTTGGGTGCCTCTAATTTCTGTATTACTCTTATTCGTTCTTTGTCAGGAGCATGTTTACCTGAACCAATAATATGTCCTAAGTATTTAACCTTTTGTCTAGCAAATTCGCACTTTCTCAAGTTCACGGAGAAATTAAAATATTCCAATCTCTTAAAAACTTCTTCAAGATGAATCAAATGTTCCTCCCACGTATCAGAAAATACTGCTAAATCATCGATATAAGCACAAGTGAAATCAGACATGGACTGAACCACTTTAGACATAGCTCTTTGGTAGGTTGCAGCAGCATTTCTTAATCCAAAGGGTAATACATTCCATTGGTACTGGCCTCGGTGAGTTCGGAATGCTGTGAGGTGTTTGCTGCCGTTCTCCATCGGTATAGCCCAATATCCCTTCAACATATCTAGCACAGTAATGAATTTCTTCTTTCCTACTAAGAAATTCAACTCCATCATATTTTGCATTGGATATGCATCCGGAACGGTAAGAGCATTCAAACTTCTGAAATCAATGCATAACCTGATTGTTCCGTCTTTCTTATGAACACATACTACCGGGTGTGCTATCTCACTTACCACCGGTTCAATCAGTCCTAACGCTAGCAATTCATTGATCTGTGCATCCACTTTCCCCTTTAAGTTTTCTGGTATCTTATACGTTTTTGGTTTCATCGTATCCTCCTCAGCTTTCAGCTTTATCGCATGTTTCCCAACTTTAGCTATCCTTATCTTCCCCGAAAACAACGTTTTGCGTCTATGTAAAAGATCTTTCAATTGATTTTGTTGCATTTTGGGTAAGTAATCCAAATTTAATCCTTTCAATGCTTCATAGCTTTCCACATCTGTAGGAAGAGTTGGTGTTTCGTATATTTCACCAAATTCATCATCAATATCATAGACAACTCCAACTGTTTGAATTCTCGCTTTGTATTCTCTCATTTTGTTAACATGCAATAATCTTAAATTTCCTTCAGGCATTTGCAAATAATACGAATTCGGTTTCACTCTTCTAATTACCTTTACTGGACCTATCCATCTGGCATATAATGAATTGGATGAATCATGCATTAGCACAAGTACTTGATCTCCTGGCGCAAATTCCCGGTATTTTTTCCTTCTATTGTAATATTTGGCATAGTTACTTTGTTGCACATCACTTGTTAACCTTGCCTTTTCGGTTGCTATTTCTAATTTTCCTTTTAACTCTTTTAAATATTCCTCCGCTGATCCTTTCATATTCAAAGGTAAAAACATATCTCCGGCCCAAATTGACTTCAATATAGATAACGGGCCTTTCGGTTCTCTCCCGTACATTAGCAGAAAAGGTGGTACTCCTGTAGTTGCATTTGGAACTTCTCGATAAGCCCATAGTACAAATGGTATATGTCGATGCCAATTTCTTCCTACTTCTCTAATAATGTGATGTAGCATATTTTTGAAGGTTTGGTTCCATCTTTCAATCAATCCGTTCCCTTCCGGATGGTATGGCGTTGAAAATCGCGGACAAGCTCCTAAAACCTTCAAAAACTCTTGCGTTAAACTTGCCGTAAAATTTGTCGCATTATCCACCACGATTACTTCTGGAATTCCTGTCCTACAGAATATTTCGAGCAGTGCTTCGCATGTATTCCTTGCCGTTAACGATTTGAGCGGGACTGCTTCAGGCCATCTTGAATGTTGGTCCATCAAACAAAGGATATATTTATGTCCTTGTGCTGATACTGGATCTAGAGGACCAATTAGATCTACGTTCACCACTTGGAATGGAAGTTCAGGACGTGACACAGATGTTATCGGAATTTTGTCTACTGAACGAACAACTCTTCTACCTTGGCACCCATGACATGAACTACAATAAGCTTTAATTTCCTTGACCATCCCTGGCCAATAAAAGGAAAATTTAATTCTTTGAATTGTTTTACGAGCTCCTAGATGTGCTCCGAATACTGACTCGTGGGCAATTTCTAGTATTTTACCTTTTCTAATTTCGGGAATTACTAATTGTTGTATTCTATTCCCGTCCAACAGCTCTTCATGGCATAGTATATTATTTTGTATCACATACCCTCCTTTATTTTGCTTCCCCAATTTCCATGCTTCTTGGAGAGTATCGCAACTTTGTTGTTGTATCTTGAATCGTTCGGTTTCATTTCCATTCTTTTTATCACCGCATTCACCTACTGTTGGCTCCTGCTGCTCTTCTCCGTCACTTGCACTCATATATAACTGCTCCTTTCGGGAATCTGATCTTAGCTTCATAGCAGCAGTAAAACTGGGATTGTATACTCTTTTTTGTTCTAATAATGCCTCATACGTTTCAGCATCCAACAAAATGTCAGCATTTAACCCATTGACGGCTGCTATCATCGTTTTAATTATAGGCGTAATATATCCTTCCGTTACCAAAGCGATTTCCACTTCTTTTAATTCAGCTTTTAGACTTTCGCCAAACGCAGGTTGTAGTATTATATGTCCTTTGTAATCCACTTCCTTACCCACTATATCGTTTTTAAATACACTTATTTGTGCGCCAGAATCTACTACCGCTTCGTATTCATTTCCATTATATGAAATTCTGACTTTCTTAAGGGCAGCTATTTTTGGTTGAACGCCTTTACATTTTTTGTTTCCTATCATGACTTCACCGTTAAATCTTGCAGTGACTACTTTGCTTTCGATATTTCCATTTCTGAGTACCTTAACTTCGGATACTTGCCCTTCCGATACTTGAACCTCGGCCACTTTGCCTTCAATGTTTCTTCTCCTCTCTTTATTATCTCGACAAAATCGTGCCAAGTGTCCTACTCGTCCACAATTAAAACATGTGACTGGATTTTGGGAAGAACTCCGCTTATCAATTCTGCCATGGTTGTTATGCTCATGTTTATATCCTTCACCAAATGTATGATATCTTCTACTAACCATGTTTGGTTTTTCCCGGTATAAGTTCCTATATGGTTGAGAAGCAATGAATTTAGTAGTTTGGTTATACTTCCTTGCATTCTCGTACTCATCTAGCTTCTCAGCAAGTGTGTCAACTGAGCAAATTCTACTCCACTCATCAATAAAATGATTTTGTATGTCTCCAGGTACTCGTTCTTTTATCTGTTCGACAATGACAAGTTGTTTCAGGCTGTCGAAATCATTAATTTTTAGTCCCGAAACCCATTCGTTAAAATAGTTCGCCAATTCAAATCCAAAATCTCGCCAAGTGCTCTCAGCCGCTTTACAATGTCTCTTAAACTTTATTTTAAATGCTTCTGGGCTCAATTTAAACCTTTTCAATAACATACATTTTACATGTTTATAATCATTTGCTTTTTCTTCAGGCTCCCTTGCAATTAAATTCGCCATTTCTAGAGGCAATAATCCAACAAGATGCGTTACCCAATCTTCTTCTTTTATATGGACTCTTCGTGCTTGTCTTTCAAACAATATTAGATAAAAACTTATATCACCTTCTTTTGGATCAAAAGTACGCATTAATTTTTGCAATCCACCAGGTACATGTTCTCTTGTTTCTTCATTTCGAGAGCTGCTCGTCTCTCCTATAGTACCAGTATGTACCAATGAAGCTTCTATCTTCAACCTCTCCAATTCATATTCCTTTTCTTGCCGCTTTAATTCATCTTCCCTTTCCTGTTCTCGCCGCTTTAATTCACCTTCCCTTTCCTGTTCTCGCCTCTTTAATTCATCTTCCCTTTCCTGTTCTCGCCGCTTTAATTCGTCTTCCCTTTCCTGTTGCTTAATTTCATATTCTTGTCGCCTAATTTCATCTTCTTTTTGTTGGCGCTTTATTTCTTCTCTTCCACTAACTATTCTTTTTAATAATTCCTTCACAAACTCCTCTTCGTACTCCGTACTTGCCAATATAATCTTCTTTAATTCGGTAACTCTCATGTCTTCCGTTGCCGTTTCTCCTAACTCTTCCGCCAAACACTTCAAATCTACTTTTAAAGCTCTTCCTAAAAATGCCATTTTTCACCTACTACTTTCTAAACTGCACCTTCTTACAAAACAAAAAAAATGCCACTTCCTAAACCAATTTCAAGACAATCTAAATAACTCACTATCTTCCATCAAACAACTTGAAATTCATAGAACAAACAACTACCAATCTTTTATTTCGAAATCCATTGGGATCTTCCCCGCACATTTGTCAGTCGTAACCTTTTACAAAAGAAATAACGCAAAATTCTACAAAACTAATTCACCATTTTTATTATTCTTTTTCATCCATCGTTTTAAAAACCAAAAAAAAACAAAATGATCATATCTATAATATCAAGCTTTTAGCTCGCAACATCAGAAAATGCGTGTTATTACATCACGTGACCCTGACACTGGTTTTAACCAAAGGAACCAGGTTTTTTTTTGTTAACTAAAGAATTGTCAAAGAAATCGGCCGTTTTCGGCTAGTTTAAGTATGCAAATTTCAACTTATGTGTGCAAATTTCGATAAAAATTTCGACTACCTTCTAACCCAAACAAACTAACAGACCGAAAAAAAATTGTAAATTTATAAAAATTACTTTTTTTTAAAAAGAAGAGTCGCAAGTCCAAAGGAAAATAATTTTGTCAGATTTAAAATACCAACAAAAACTCCTCCCCCCCACGTCTATCAAAAATAATGGAAATGACGTTTATTTACATATTTATTTTTATTTTATAATTTACTTTGGCCTGGTCCCGCAGTGGACTGATCGTTAAGACACGGTTCCCAGCATATCACCGAAGTCAAGCATCACTGGCTGCGGTCAGTGTGCGGGTGGGTGACCACTTGGATCAGTCTGCGTAGAGACCGAGGGTGTGCGGTATTGTTCCTCGTTAAACTGTTCTACCGTAAAATGCTCGACTTCGCGTGTAGGTCGTCGGGCTACCAAAGCGGGGGTGCCATCCCCTCCTCAGAGGATCAAAGTTGTGATGTTATGTCTTCGGATCATCCTCAGGGATGTTTCCCAGACCGTCGCCAATAGCCCATTGTGCAGCTCTAGTGCGACATAAATAAACTAGTACTACTACTACTACTTTGGCAAAAGTGAAATTATTTTTTTTTCGGTCATCTTTAAAAACGTACTTTTAAAATTTGAGTTTTATTTAATTATTTTAACTTTGGTGTTCCCTATTAAGTTTAAAACGAATAAAAATATAAAATTCCATAGTAAATACTATGAATAAAAACCACAAATGTCAGTAGATTGAGTATCTGTTGAAAGCTTATGTAAAATAAAAATTTCTTGAAATGAAAGTGAAAGTAATTGTTTATATGGACCAGGTGAAATAACAGGGAAACCACAATTCCGTATTTTCCTCAATTTCAATTTATCATTTTTTGAATTTCACGTTTCTCCTAAATTTATTACCCTTTCATAAAGTGATTTGATACAAAATTCAGATTTTTGGCTGACATTCTTAAAATCTCGGACTACATAAGGTTAATAAAAATTTCCAAAATACGAAAGAGGGAAAATAATTTTTATTTATTAATTTATTATAAGCGAACTCATATCAGTTTTATTTAATACATTTGCACAGAGAAGGAGAAATCTTTAGTTATGGGAAAATCAAAATAAGTTTTAATATAAACAAACTTCTTAGAAAAGTGTTCTAAGTGGCACTAACGAATCACATTTTTTTATTAAATCTGTTAATTTTTACCAAAGTCAAGGTTTTTTTCTTCTTAAAATTATCTCCATCTCTTTTGTGTATTACACGCAAGAAATATTTTACTTTATAGCCGACGTTAAACAGTCAACTCATTTATGGGTTTACGACTATCAATGTTCAATTACGAAGCCATGTTTTTTTGAACCCAGTCCAGAAGACAAAGGAACTCCTAGATCAAGAATTGATACAAATCATGGGCTTTGTACTGGAGCTAATCCGCATTTGCATTACATGGAGAGTAAATAACACAAAACTTTCACATGGTTAGCCCGAGAGCAAGGGTATTCCAACCCATGATCCTCCAACCATTAAGAATATGTTACGTCAGCACTGTAGTCTGTGCGAGCCGAAAGCAGAATTCGTATCCCTCAGCCATTGTTGGGATTCGAACTTGGGTCACCCCATTGGGAGGCGTACCCCCAATGAGGCGAGTAAAGCACTCTGTGTGCCAGTAATTTTTACAGTAGTTTTGCAAGAAACGTTTTACAGTGTAGACTTAATCCATCATTTTGGAGCAAGATTATATTAAATAGTTAATTATTTAAACAATTGTCTATTAGGCAATTTGAAACAATTTTTCAAAATAGTGAAACAGTTTTTCCAAGGCAGTTATTAAACAATTACTTATCTGGTTAACAATGATGGGGGGGGGGAATTCTGTTGCAGATTCTGCAGATTTCTTATACATTTCCGTATTGCAGATGTCAAATCTGCACTTGGTTTTTCTCTCCAAGCCGCAGTCTATTTTAAGTAACATTTTTAGACTAGTTTTTAATAAAGTGTACAAGCTTAAAAACGTTATATGTAAACAGCGATCTCGTAAACGTTGCGACAAACTTCATGAGGACTTAGAGGGCACATCATCTGGATTAAAATTGGATGGAAACTCGTACCAGGAAAAGTCGTCATACTCCGCTAGGGGCGTTCCCCCCCTGATATAAACTGTTTTTTCGTGAACTTCTGAACAGGTTATGATATAGAAGCACCCCTAGCCGTGTACGACGATATTTTCGGGCGTGGTTTTGTATGCATATTCAATTCTGATTATATTTCCTTACTCCCTTAAAAGTTTGACGCAACAAATACATGACCCCCTGTTGAATATTCCGTTTTTAAAGCTCATACATTTCGACTAAAATTAGATAAAAAATAATATTTTAAAAAATCTGAAGCTGTAGGAGCAAAACAATTTCCGATTTGTAATTCCCAAGCCCGAATTAGGCAGGATCAAGTATTTGCACAAATGCAACAAAAGATTTGTTTCTTCAGCTGTCAATTATGCATGATTAATTGTATGCATTGCAATTATTTTATAACGCATATTGTAGAGTTTTGAAGCCTTAATTAAAAACAATTTTCTAATTTCTTGCCCTGTATAATTTCAAACTATTGTACTTGAACAAACAATAAGAGAAGCTATTGCCACAACATCTTGATTAATGATTGATATCTTGATCAATGTCATGATACAAAATATTCATTGATTAAATATTTAAATATCTTTGTAAGGACAAAAAAACAGAAACAATAAAAATGTACTATTTTTCTAATTTTTTTTCTTTCCAAAACGTCCAAATATATTATTGACCTGAACATTATCCATCACGACTTAACATTATCCATTACCCTATAAGGTTCAATGAAATATTTTCCATCAAAAACCATTGATTTAAATTCTTAATTATTTTAACAATTTTTCCTTAGGAAAATAATTTCTCATAATAAAATACTTCATCGATTCAAACAATTTTCAAAAGTTTAGAACGATTATGAAACAATTATTTATCTGAATTATTGTCGTAAACAATTATTAATCAGGATATAATTTCATTATTAATAAATTATCCAATATATAACCAATTATATAACTATTTTAATAATGTATTTTAGTTGTAAAAAGTTTATTCTAAACAAATCTGAGTTTATTGAAACAATTGCTTCGAATGAAACAATGGTTCATTATTGAGACTATTCTTCATTATTTAAATCAATAAACATTAAAGTGTTATTCAACAATTATTTATATATGTAACTGAATTAAACAATATTTATTCTAAGTTAACAATTCTATTAATAACTGATTATTCATAATTAAAGAAGCGTATCAATTATTTTCATAATGTGTAGAGTTTTAAAGTGTTTGTTGAAAAAATCTGTGTTCATTTACCTGCATTTGAAATTTCAAACTATTGCACTTAAAGAGAAGAGATATTATCACAAAGCCCCCACCCCTTTTTTATATCTTGATCAAAATATTCTTTAAATAAATCTGATAATTATCTCTTTGATAAGGAAGAAAAACAGAAACAATTAAAACTTATTTTTATTTTAAAATCTTTGCCGAAAGACGTCAAGAACCTATTTGGCAGAAGATAATGTTATCAAAAAATATAAAAATAACTTTTTAGATTTATTTTTCATTGCACTTCTTGACAAAATATAGTCACATCCATATTTCACAGATTCGATTCCTCAATCTATTATTTCATCCCTATATTGCAAACAAAATCCATTTGGGTCTTTTTTTTCTTTTGAACGTTTTAAATTGTCAAAAAGAGCTGTTTTTATGATTTATTTTTATAAAATAACAATTCTTAGATGCAAAGCTATGTTGCCAATGACGACAATCAAATTTAATCAAACGATAAGATTATAAAGATGAAAGGTTTATCAATGTATCAGTTTTTAGAACCAAAAACTTAACGGCATCGACTAAATAGTGACAAAAAATGGGTTTTCTATATTGTATTCGAAGAAGTAGGAGGTAAGCATATTATCATTTTTTTAAAATTATATCTTATTGAATTGCTTAACAGATCGCAGTACTTAAAAACTGACTAAAGTATCGAACATTTTCTCATTGTTTAAATAAATCTGAAAACGATAAAACTGAAAACGATTTCAAACACACTGTAAAAATTTCACCTCTCTATCTGCATTCTTTAAAAAGTTATGAATGATTTGATGGCAAAAATTTTGTGTTTTGTCAGCAAAAAGTTTTTCTTAACACATATAACCCATTAACTGATAAAAAATCTAGCACTCTTTTGGCTACTTTTTTTTCTTCAAAAATATAAAAACTTGATAATGAAAATTTAAGTTGTTGACACAAAAACATCCTTGTTCACTAAATTATATTACGAACTGAAATTATGCATTTGCAACATTTTGTAAACCTAAACTTGGTAGTTATTTTAAAAGGGTTTTTTTTTTTTAAATTATATATATTTTTACATATCTAGTTCTAGAACAAACAATTACAAATTCGTAATTAACATAATTTACATTCATCATCATATTACGTCAAAATGTACCAGAATAGCTTTATAGATATAGGAAATTATGTTCAAAATTCTATGCTTCTGCCAAAACTTTTTTACATAACTAATAAAAGTGAAATATCGCAAACTAGTTTACAAAAACACAACGAACGTTCTTACAGTTTTGGAATATATTTGAGTAATTTTTATTATAATCATTGGAATGTCTATTAAATGCTTATGGGAAACTATTAGGTATTTTAATTTTTAAAAAGAACTTTTAAAGGATTTATTAGAAAAGGATTTATGAAAAAAATAATAGTAACAAAAAAGAAAAAAAAATTAAACACTTTGATTTAACATTTGATTGAGTGATCATAACTGACGAGCTAAGGTAGGTTAAAGAAACTAATCTTAAACATTCTAATTTGTTTGCGTATATGATATAAAAAATGTGGTAAAATTAATAAGTTGGTAAATGTGGTAAAATTTGGGAATTTTATCGAGATACCTTAGCATAGCATGAAAACCATTTATTCGGTTAAATTTGCTTTTCAGTTTTGAATTTTACTTAATGTGTGGTAATAATAATTTAGAAAACCAGAATTTCCGGTAAGCCGTTCCTATATAAACGGGAAAATTACCATATAAATGGTTTAAATGCCCTATATTTTGGTTTTATAAATCAGAATTGCCTTTTTTTTTAACCAGAAATATCATTACCATACAGTACAATAAATTTACCAGAATTTTTTTCTCCATGCACAATTATAAAGCTAGTTTATCCAAGATAATCCAATACAAAAATAAAATCTTAAGATTATTTGTGATTATTTAATTTAATAATGATAGAACATTTTTTTAAACTGTAACGTATACAAATGTTTGCATCATTTTATTCCATGCAATTTTAAATGACAAAATGCAAAATACGAACAAAATTAGTACCATAGTTCATTGTGCAATAAATATTTAAAAGTACTCCTTTTTTTACATTTTCTTCACTCAGAAACCATTCGATCGATTTCGTGAAGCAATTAAAAAATTAAAATGTTATCAAATTAAATTAACGACTCGTTATGATGAATCATTAAAAAGAAAAACGGTATAAAACAGTAAAAAAGTTTGATTGATGGAGAAAGCCGAAAGATATATTCTTCTTCTTCTTCAGCACGACAGCCCCTTACAGGCCTTGGCTGCCTCAACCACACGTAGCCTCCTGTCCATGGCGACTTTTTTCCAGTTGTGAAAGATATATACGGCAATCAATTTGGTTTTGATATCTTTAATACTTTCTTATTCAAATAGTGATTCGTAATATTTTGATAACATTTTTGTATTCTATTAGCCTAAACAATAGTTTTTGACTTCATTTTTGAAAAGGTATTTAACAATACACATTAAGGCCTCTAATTTGAATCGAAAAAATTGTCAGCAATAAGCGATATTAGTTATTTCGCCTCAAATGAGGAAGTGCTTCCATTGCTGTGATGAACGTCATTCAATTTGTTTATCAACACACACGTTTTTTCTTTTTATTACCCATTAAGATATGATAAGAATAACACTGACAAGTTGACACAAAAGATATTTTATTTTTACTTAAACACGTGACATTCACCTTGAAAGTTAGAATAATCCAATTATTTTGCACAAAAAGCAAAGAATATGTGGAAATGTCTAACGATGATTTCTTTAATTAAATAATAACAGATTTATTTGATTGTTGTTTAAAGAAGTAGAACAAATTAGTTTCACTATTTAGAACACTACAGATAGACTTCAGAATTTAGAACAGAACGTGTTGATTTCAGTATTTAGAACACTACAGATTGATTTCAGTGTTTAGAACACGGCAGATTGATTTAAGTATTAAGATAGTGGCACTCTTTCCGTTAACATGGTCACTCCTGATTTAGAACATCTAAGACACCTAGAGCTTAATATACGGCTTAATATATATTTTGTTCCTGACGTTCTAATTACTAGTCAAACTATAGATTGGTATTTTCTAATTATAAAAAATAAAAATAAAAACAGATACTAAAACAAATCTGTTAGATTATCGGAATTATATTGTACTAAAATATAAAATCCAAAAAAAAGTAGTTTGAAATTTTTTCGTTCGTAATAAGACATTTATCAATTATTAATTTTGTAACTTAACGAAATTTCAACGATAAATAGTTGTTTTTTTAGATCAAAATAACTACATATTTGAAAAACTACTCTTTGGTAGTGAGCCGTGTTTGGAAGATTCTAACTTAAACGCAGAAAAAGAAACTGATGTTTCATGCTGTATTTCCTAACCATCAATTATTAAAATGCGAAGTAAAATATGTTTCACTTAATTTGATTTAAATTAATAAAAAAAAAATTAAAAAAGGTGTGAAAAATATGTTTAATTAAAATTCTGTGTCAAAGGGTTAAAATAGAAGCTGATGAAATCCAGAGAAAAATTTAAAACCTAATTGGGCATCTGCAACTCGAGAGGAATAAGATCGCAGAAATCACCTGGTTGTGTATAAACAAGATGGCGTGTTTATTGTGGCATAAATAAATGCTACAATTCAGCAGACAATCAGGTTTGAAAGCCATGCTTGACCACGTGGGATATTAATATTTATTTATTTATTTTTTTGGTTTAAAGTGTTGTACTGCATATGTTGTACCGAACATTTTAATCATAAATTTAATAAGGTACTCACATTTGCCAAATCTGAAAAATACTGATAACCGAACAACTGATAATTGAAAAAGCGAACAAGAGGGAAAAAATTAAATTTACGGTCACTTCTATAATATGAGTATATCAATTATATTCTTGATTTTTGACTGCACAATGCTTGAAATTCTGTTTATTGAAAAAGGTGGACCAGCCGATCACTGTAAGCGACAAGTAAAAAGCATAATTATTATTATATTGTGTATAAATATTTTGTTAATTTGGAAAACGATGGGAATCTTCTGTAATTTTCTACATAAACCCATATAGCAAAATAAGGTTTATTTTCACCCAGCAAAAACCTTTTAAAGTAAACCTAAAAAGGTTTGTTATGCGGTTTATGTGTAAACCTTCTAACCTTAAAACGAGATCTGTGACAATCTGCTCTATTCTACGCTCATAACCCAGATCTAAAATCTTGGAAAACAACCTTCGATATAAAAACGTTAAATCGAGGTTGACTTAGGGTTTTCAAGCGGGAAAAAAAATAAAGCTAGTCTCAAGGTAAAAATAATCTTAAATCTAGGTAATTATAAGGTTTCTTTTCGCAAAGTCTTGCATGCTCAGCAAAATTCCAACTTGTCATGAAATTTTAATGGGCAATGCAATTTGATCCTATCACTAGTGTGACGTCAGATTAAACGTCATGATGGACTAGAGCCCCTGAATTAAACAGGCCGACTTATCATTTATTTTTGGAGCAAAAAGCTAACATAAGCACATAACATAACTAATGCTAATATAACGTTAACTTGCGAACTTGTTTTCTCCAATATTGCTTGATTTGTCAGCTCTGATAGTATAGGAGCCTTATGATGGACTTAAGTGACCATTTTACCTAAATGACAATACTTTTTAAAAAAGTTTAAAAAAATAATTTTTAATCCTTTCAGTATGAAAGGTTTGAAACTGTTAATATTTTTTCTTTATTTGAAAAAAGGACTTTAGTGCAAACATTTTCGTGACAATAAAAAGAAAATTCCGACACAGGGTTGCCGTAAGGTTACATGCTTTCTGGGAAATATACTTTTTTTTAATAAAAGTATTTCAAGATTATTTGCATACATTCTCGTTGTTAAATAGAAATTCAAAAATTTCTCAAGATTTGTAAAAATCTAAAAGAATGCTGACTTCTTTACAAACTATTGCATAGCGCAAATATGTTCTTTTTATAAAGCTGTATAAATCTCTTGTATTCATAAAAATGCAATATAGCACCATTAGCAATTGAAATAAACCACAATGAAACCACGACTTTCCATAAACTTGCGTATTTCATGTGGCCTGTGATAATAAGAATGTCATCTTCCAACGCAAGGGCATGATTTTTTTTTTTCTTCGCAAAAATGACACATTTACAAGTTATGCTGAAAAGCGTGAGTGAACGCAAAATCTAAGCTCGCGTATACATCAATCGCGTATACATAATCACGAAATAATTTGAATCTGACGTCAGCTGGATGTTTCGTCGTTGCTTTTGAATAAAAAAAGATGCAGCTAAGATTTTTCCACCGAAGAAAAAACATTTGGACGATGATGTAATATCATTTTCTTCATTTTTTTTTTTTTTTTTTTTTTTTACCAGTGAAATAAATTTAAATTATTTTGAGAATTTAGAATTAAAAAGATTCCATAACGAATACACTAATATATTTCATACCGTCATAGATTAATATTTTCTATGACAAAAATTAAATTACACCATAATTATAATATCAGTGAAATGGCATTATTATTATGGTGTTCATTAATGATGAAAAATAATTAAATAACGTCATAATTATAAAGTAAGTAAAACATCATTATAATTATGGTTGGTTGGTTCTAATGCCACTTGCCACACGGGCAAGCCTGTTTGGTGAAACCATAGCAAATTTAAGGCAGAGTGTGCGATTCTTGTTTTTCAGTGGCGCCATCTATGGCCAAGAATTTGACTTCTGCCACATCATACGTCACACCTGTTTATAAGGCGGACCCATTCATTTATCCACAGATCGTAATTTTGACCTGAATCAGATAACGATCAATCTCCAATCCGGTACCCCCAGAGGTTTGATTTGTTATGGGAACATGGAGGACTTGCCGACTCGACAGAATTTTAACGTGCATCAGTCACCAACTACACGGGGAGTCTTCGCCCGGCGGGGTTCGAACCCACGAACTCTCGGACATGGGCCCAGCGCCCTACCGACCAGACTATCCCGGCCTCATTATAATTATGGTGTTCAGATGTGGCTGTTCTTAACTCTTTCATGCAGAATTTTTACTTAACATATACTTCATTATTTGTACTAATTTTAGACAAAATCAGACAAATATAATATGTTTAGCATTTTAATAATTTATGGTTAGGATAAGCAGCACGAAACAACGGGGCCTTTTTCTGCGGTAAAATATTCCAAACAATTATTTTTCAAATTTGCACTTATTTAAATATAAGTGAAGCAGTTATTCTTCATTGAAGTTTCCTTAATTTACAAAATCAATAATTGATACATTTTTGAATACGAATAAAAAAAGTTTTTTTTAGCTATTTTTTTTCTGGATTTTATATTTTAGTACAAATATAAATCCGATAATCTAACAGAATGTTTTAGTTACTATTAAACTGTTTTTTTATAATTTAAAAAAAAATTATATATATATATATATACTATAATATTTAGATTACCAGTGTGCCATCTGCGTCAAAAGGCTACTATGGCAAAGGTAATTAAAATTTGTTGTCAAAAATGAAAAAAATTTATTTGCATTAGGAGCACAAATAATATAAACGATAAAAAACGAAATCTTCGACAAATAACTACTGAGGAAATCGGGGTAAGGAATAACGAAACCTGTTTGATAGCTGGAATAAATACATAGAAAGGAGTTGAAAGAACTAGGAAAATTTTAATTATTACAGAATTATCCTCACTTTAACTATACTTTAATTATATTACAGAATTATTCTGCAATCCAACTAATTTTAAATTTTTTCAGTTCTGTTTTCCTAAGTAGTGATTTATCAGATTTTTAAAGTTTTTTTTTTTAAATTTAAATATTTAATTCGCTATCCGTGTGTACTTTTTTAACACTAAAAATATATTTTAAAGATGTTTAGTCAAACACTTAGTATTAAATAGTTTACAAATATAAAGCTAAAACTTAAAAACTTCGGCCAGCTGCTTTTGTTTAAGTTAAATTAAAGAACGTTTTTATCCGTAATAAATAGAGTTTTGTAATGGTATAACTCATATGAGTGTGTGAAAAAGTAAAACAAAAAAGTTAAAATATTTACGACAAAAAATGATAAACACTATTTTGATGCTGTTTTAAAATAACTTTCCTCGTATTTCAATCTTCAAAGACGATACAATAAAGTTAAAATATCTGCTTTATTTCCCTGTAGTGACAACTCAATTGAATGTATTTTAATTCACAAGGGAACTTTTATTGATTGACTTAAGAAAAGGCAGCGCTTGTTAGCAATATCACGAGTTGACGCATTTTAAATTTTATTTCATACAATTGATTCTTTTTAATTTTAAACTTCATATAAGCTAAAGAATATGCTACAAATAAAAGATTTCTGTCTTATTTTGATACACAAGATTTTGATTTTTGTTGGATTGGAAGCCCAGCTTTCTTTTTTTATCTTTTTTTTTTTTTTTAACGAAATACGTAACTCTAAAATTAAATTTGTTAAAAAAAAAAATTAAAAATTAATATAATTTATTATTTTTTTTTTTTTTTGGAAATTTACAAACTATATGTTTGTTACTTCAAAAAGTAAGATATAATTTAAAAAAATTGACTACTATCAAAAAATTAAAAACAGTTAATAAGGATTAGACTAATAATAAAAACGATAAATAAGGATTTGACTATATTCAGATAATTTCAATCTTGAAATTTTCGAAACAGGAATTTCATCTCAAAGGAGACTAAAATTCTGTGTCCATTTTCCAAAGTTAGATAACACTGTTCTACGCATAATGAGCTCCCCCCCCCCTGAAAAAAGATAACAAAACGAGTAATTTTTGTTCTAACCATCGGATTTTCGAGATCTAAAAGTGTCCATCTTAATAGTACAAATAGTCGACCCCAAATATGCTAATTTATTAGCGTTAAATATGAATTAAGAAAAAAGAAAGAAAAAAGTTTTTCCTCTGGATAAACATACTTTTTTTTCTGTAGATTTGGGTTATTGACCCTTCTTGGAATCCTATCATTACAGCAAATGTTAATTCCAGTGATTATTATTTTGTTCACTATACATAATATTCAAACGATAATAAAATCTTAATCCAGAAAAATAATAATATTCAAACGATAACAAAAATCTTAAAAGTGTATTTATTTTCCTAGAAAAGTTCACATAAACTTTTAATTTTTTTTCAAAAATTATATTTTTAAAGCTTTTTAAATATTTAACAATAGGAGTGAATATACATTACTAAAGCAATGCTACCTTAAAAAAAAATTTTTTTTTTAAAATTTCAATAGCTGAAAGAAATTTGACACCTTTTTAAATTAAATAAATTCCCTCCGAAATACAAGTTACTGAAAATGTACAATTGAGTCAAAACTTCGAGATTTCCGATAAGTGCGTACTTGGAATGTAAAATGTTCTCTCCATTGAGGATTAGAGGAATTGGATTATTCCTAACATTTTCAGAAAGAATGAGGCTGAACGAAAGAGATTGTTGCTCGCATATTAAAACGAAAAAAAACTTTTAAGCTGTGTATTCTTAAACATAACGCCGGAAGATCAATGAAATTGAAAGTATTTTTTCAATGGATTGTTTTAGTTGTATAACCGTAATAGAAATTAAAAAAAACAATAATTCCAAAGAAAAAAAAAAATAATGGAATTATAATTTTTTGAGAAAATTTTTGACTGCGGACTTTTGAAATAATTAATATTAAAATATTTAAAAACCGTTTTTGAACTCACTTAACTCTTCTTTACCTAAAAGTAATCTTTGGAAAAAAAAAAGGAATAGTTACTGCTTTTTAAATATTTTGCTTATTTTTATTCTCATGTCTCATAAGATAGATAAATGATAATTATAATCGTGCCAAAAGATCAACGAAATCGGAAGCCAACTCCAACGAAAATTTTTCATTATTTCGATTAAAAGAGAAAACACTCACAGAGAACAATTCAATCATAAAAAGCTGTTTGGCCGTGTTCATATCGCCGATCAATCACTTCACCGATAAATTATATCATTTTGCGACACGATCACTTCGCTGAGAACTGACTTCACCAACAGCTCACATCTTTATCAATAATTAATTGTTAAGTTTGTCAATAGACAGCGAAGTTAAGACAATAAACTATAAAACAATGTTGTTTTTTTTATGGTCATTCGAACTGAAACACTTTCACGGATGTCTATTTTCTCCACATATTGTTCCACCTAGTTGATGCAAATGATTTTCATTTTTAAAACATTACGTATTTTATAATTTATCTCACTAGTAGCCCCATCTGCTGACGAACTTTGCAACTAACTCTTAACTTAGTAAGAATAAATCTAGTTTCCTAAGCAGGACGCAGAAAACCGTCAAAATAATAGATTATTCAAATCATCACTTGGTATAATGTGAGGTATTTATAGGCTTATTACTATGAGTTTCGTGGAAAACAAAACCTGCACATTTCCTGAAAAAAAAAAATATCCGGGAATTTTGAATTAATTATTGTTTATCTTTTCCTACTTTTCACAAAACAAAAAAAAACAAAAAAAATTACGAATACATTTTAATTTTATAATATTTTTTCCTCCTAGTCTGATATCTCTTGACGAAAATGTATCTATTGTTTAATCTAGTATTAATATAGATCAAGCAATAGATAATTTCATATTTGATCTAGCATAAAACATTCAAGGTTTGTATGTGTTCATGTGCTAAACATACAGATACATAGATATACCCACATTTGATAGAGTTTTTAGAATTTGAGTCCCTCTTGGTTCAAGAGTTACAACAGCTTCAAAATTGTTGAAAAGAAAGGAAGCTAAACATAGTGGACTCTGTCACAACGCTTGGCAAAGTTACTCTAAAAATTCCATTTCTTACTCAGTAATTAAAAGCTTTACCCTTGAATTTTGATATTTTATTGTTAGTTAAATGTATAAAAAGAATAAACTTTCTTTGTTGCTTTGGTAGTATCTAGCAAGTTTTTGTTTGACCTATTTCTTGCCTAGGGCCAAAAAATTGCCAAAAGTTTCTCAAAATACACTGAGGAACCATTTCTTTTCTGTTGCATGAAATTTTTTTTAACGGAATTCGATTATTTTCACGTCACTGATTTCATAACTGCGATAAGTTTCCCTCGCCAAGACAGTTTTTTTTTTTTTTAAATGATATTTTTAGTCTATTTTTTTTTGTCGAAATGTATAAGTTTAAAAACGTTTTATAGATCAGAGAGTTGCATTAAATGCCATGACTTCTAGGGGAGTTAGAGCAAAACATCAGGAAAAATTTAAATAGAAATTTTCAACTAGAAGTTTGTCGCAATATTTACGCGACCCCAGGTAACTTTTTAAAACGTGTACATTTTGATTGAAAATAGACTAAACATATCACAAAAAAAAAAAAAAATATGTAGTTTTAGGATCAAATTTAATTTCAGATTTGAAACCCCTCTACCTGAATTAGGCAAGATCAAGAATTTGTATAAAGGCAACAAAAAGATCATCATTTATTTATTAATTAGTTCTTTAAATATTAAAATATAAGTTTCTCTTTAGTGCATTTGCAAAAATTTTTATTATAAAAAAACTTCTTAGTAAAAAATTAACTGTTAAGTTGGCATATAATACCAAAAATAACTTGATAAAAGTGCCTTGTAGGGCTATCATAACTTTTAATCAAGCGTCCCATGATGATGAATAATACCCGGATACTTAATATAAGAAACTCTCACTTTACACAAAAGAGAAACGCATGCAATTTTTTGTAATCAAGTAGAAGGACAAAAGTTTTGTAAGGATAGTTTAGTGCTCTGTAGAAGTTTCTTAAAGGATACTGATTTAAGAAGCAGCTATGACACAAACAAGGCTAGAAGTTTTCATAATTACATAAGAAAATTTATCGTTTCCTTGTATTTTACAGTATTTCACATGCATAATTAGATTCCAAACAAATAAGCATCTGTGTAACTAAAATAGCCTCATTTGCAATTATGGCACATCTGAGTAAAACTTGATAATTTAAAATATATGAAAATACTCTTCAGAATCTTTTTCACCATCTGAAATTCGCACATCAGGTTCCACTTATTAACACATCTTACAGTAACGAGAATTTAAAAAACTTTTATGCCAATAGTAATTTTGAGAAACATCAGTCTTAGAATGCAATGTTTCACTATTAGAATGAAAGAAAAAGAAGCTGTGTAAAAAACATGGTTTTTACAGTAAAAAAAACCACCTCATTTACAAAAAATAATAATGTTCTGTATTTAAATTAAACTACAATATGTTCCTATAATTGGAAATTTGAGGGTTTTTAGAATGTCTTCAAGTCTTGATGGCACAGCGGTAAAAGCACTTGTCAATGTGAAGGGCTAGGCGTTCTATCCTGGGGCAGATTAAGACTAACCCAGCATCAGATCAAAGGGTACCAGTTTGTCAGAGAAGTAAAGGCATACAGTGCGCAATGCTCACCATATTGCCATCATAAAACCATTGGTCTTGAAATTATTGAGGCTTCAACTCAACAAATCCCAGGCCGACAGTAGGATGTTGTCAGAATGTTTTTTTCCCCATTCACATACTTACATTATTCTATTCAATGTTCTTATTTTTGATATTATAAAGAGTTTCCCAATGGTCATGGACTCTTGATGACACAATGGTTAAGTCACTGAGCTGCAATTATGAAGGGCTGGGGTTTTATCCCTGGTGGCAGCTGGAAGCTGACCCAGCTTCAGATCAATGAATAACAGCTTGCTTAGCAAGTAAATTTGGACAGTGTGCAATGCAGACCACATTTCTACCACGACAGCACATGAAATTATAAAGCCTTAACCTCTGGTCCACAATTGGATGGAGCGTGAATGCTTTACTTCATTACAAAAATGCAATTTATCATGTTTTTCGAGTAATCTATTCAATTACACAACAGTGATTCTTTTCAATCTTTTAGGTTTAGAGTGCATGGAGTGAAAACCAGAATGGCTATGCGTCTGTACCACAGACGCTCCTCAGCAACAAGGGAAAAAATTCAAATGCAAAACGGACCGTCTCCAAATTCATCCCTTCGACTTCAAGTGCTGGGAGCTACATGTGGCCATAGAGATTCGTTGGGAGTCAACCGACAGCGATCACAGTCACTTTACCCAGGCAGTCCCAACTGCCTTGGTATACCAACTAGATCGAGATCCCATTCATTTAGTGGACCGTCAAAAACACCTAAATTAGCAGAAAAGCAACTGACCCCATCGGAAGAGGAAAAGATATTCCGATGTTACACAAGGGTTATGTATATTTTGTTAGGTGGAATGGCAGCAGTGGTTATGACTCTGGTACTATACGGGATACGGTCATTTACGAACATAACCTGAACACGAGCAGTTGAGTAACTGTATATGTATATAGTGTTTTAAACCTCAGAGTTCCTAAATAAGGAGTGAAGTTTGAATTTCTTTCTTGAAATCAAAGCAGTTTGAGTGAAGGCTTCGATTAATGTTCAATTTAGTGGCATGCAGAGAGGGGTGTAGCGGCCCAGGGCACCTTGGACAAAGAGTGCAACCAATCAACAACTAAGGAGGCTAGAAATTTAAATTTATTATACATTTTAGAATGAAATTATTACTTTGAAGGTAATTATTTGGCTCAAGCAATATATTTCAAGAAGGATAAAACTTTTTAATTTTCAGAAATAATAAATTTAAATTAATATTATTTTCTTGCTAATTTTAAAATTTTTACCTTAGAATAGATAACAAAAGATATCTTTTATACAAATTATAAATATGAATTTAGATTTGTTTTTAAAATGCTTTTCATTAAATTGAAATAGATTCCCCTGCAATGATTACACTCCTCAAATCGATGGCATCTAATATAATCACTAATTAATAAGGTAGCCAAGCGCATCCAAATGCCTTTGCACACCACTTGTTCAATTTAGAACATTAGTCTTATGGTATTGGTTTTAATTGCTTTCAACTTTGCGAAATTCTGCAAAAGGTTACTGAAAATTATTTACATACAAAAAGAGTTTCAGAACTGATGATCTCAGAAAATGCTTAAAAAGTTATTTCAACCGAATTCTGAATAATTGATAAATAATAATACAGTTAGGTGTTAGCAATAACACCATCATGTAGTCGACATCGAAATTCTGGATCTCCAAGGCACCTTGTTTGGCTGTTGTGCTTTTTTTAAATTTTATTTTAAGAGCAAAAATTATATTTAAAAATTATCCATTATTTGTAATAACATTGACCTAAAATAAACTGTATAAACATATTAGATGAGCTTAAAAGTTTTTTTTTTTACTTATTTACTTGCAGTAAAAACAAAATATATCAATTCCTTATCACAACTTGAGTTAAAAGAATAAAAGAATTTGTGATTATCTATGGTTCTACCACGAGTGAAACATGTACATTATAAAAAATGGATTGCATTTAGAATCTTTGTAAATATGTTGAAAGAATATTGAACTTTATCCAATGAACCTTGTTAAAAAATTGTATGAGTTTTGCTTTGAATTATCATGAATAAATATCATACAAATTATATTTAGTTTTTGCATAAAAATAAAATATAAAAAAAAAGGGGGGGGGGGATATGGAAGTTTTTCAGAACTCTAAAAATTTATTAAGCACAATCAAAACAAATTTTGAGATATTCTTAAGCTGCTTTAAGTAAAAAAAAAAAAAAATTATCACTGCCTAAAATTTTACATAACTTTTAAATAATGAAATAAATATATGTTATGCTTACTTTTATGAATATAAACAAGAATAATACAATGAGTTATAGTAATATACTATTTTATAACTTAACAATATACAATTAGCTTAAAGACAAAAATATGTATTAGAAACTTAAAAAAAAACTTTCTTAGTAATTTATTGTGTTAAAAACTTTTAGTTATTTTTTTTAAATTTTAAAATGTGATATTTTTATATATTGTGAATTGTAATTTGGGTCAGAACCCTTCAGATACATGGCCACACCACTCATTAATGAGGCTAATTCCACAATTTAGACACACATATGAAGGGGATGGAAATTTTCTCCAGATCTCTGTACTCATGGCACTGCTCAGTGACTGACCACAAGAATTTTGATTACACTTATTTTAGGAGCACGTATATTGTATATACTGGATGGGTCTTAGCAGCTTTGAGGATCCCTCTAGACGAAGTCTGATGCTCTAAATCAGGGGTGGCCAACCTGCGGCTCGCAAGCCATGTGCGGCTCTTTGAAGGATTATTTGTGGCTTTCAATAAATGTACCCGAGTTGCCTTTTCATTTTTGTGCTATTATATTTTTAAAATTTTTTTATTGTTCCTTGACGAATCAGCAGATATCACAGATCTTCCACAATTGGCACTTTTCATACGTTTTGTTTCGCCTGACTTCATTGTTAAAGAAGAATTATTAGAATTAGTAGCACTTCAAGAGTCAACCCGCGATGTCGATATTAAAAATGCATTAGATTCCATGATGAAAACTTTTTATGTGCTTCTTAATAAACTTGAAAGCATTTCAACTGATAGAGCTCCGACAATGCTGGGTAAAAAAAACGGTCTTATTGGGATTTTAAGAGATGATTCTCAAATTCCCCAATTCATACCGACTCACTACATAATTCACTGAGAACATCTCATTACAAAATATTTAAAATATCCTGATGTTATGAAAACAGTGTTACACATTGTAAATTACATTCGCTCCAATACAAAAAATCATTGACGATTCAAAAATTTCCTTAAAGAATTAAAGGACGAAGAACTTCCAAATGACATTAATTTCTTTTGCATTGTTAGATGGTTATCTAGCTACAACGTATTAAACTATTTTGTAGATTTGTTTGACCCGATAACTGTATTTCTAAAAGAAAAGGAAATAACCTATTCAGAATTAGACGATGACGAGTGGTTACAAGACTTAATGTTTTTAACTGATGTCGTTCAACATTTGAAAACACTGAATTTACAATTGCAGGGGAAAGATAAAATAATATCTGACCTCTCACAGAGTATATTTAGTTTTCAAACTAAATTACAACTTTTTCAAAAGGACATTAAAAATAAAACATTTTGTTATTTTCCTAGAATTAAAAAAATTTGTTCCGATATTAAATAAGAAAAACTAAACGAGTATATAAAAAGCTAGAAGGAATATTGACGGAATTCAAAACTAGATTTCAAGACTTGAACATTTTAAATCTCTTGATTTTTTTTCTGAATCCATTTGAAATTAAGATAATTCAAGGTGAGTTTTCCATTTCCAATATAATTATGACCCAAAAAGCATCTGGAGAATTAGAATTAATAGAATTAGAGATGCAAGAAGATCAAGCTCTACAATTAAAATATATTTGTAGAATTTAAAAAATTTATATTTGTAGAATATTAATATTTCGACGTCGATTACTGAATTTTGGAAATTTGTACCAGAATCGCAGTATCCTGAATTAAAAAAGGCTGCTTGTCTAATTATTTCAATATTCGGAATTACGTACTTATGTGAATCATTTTATTCCACTTTAAAATTCGCGAAATCCAAACACCGATCAGTATTAACTAACCTGCATCTCAAAGAATTGCTGGAGAGTGCTGTCACTAAATTTTAAAAAATTATCAAGAGAAGTAAAATAAATGTGTTTAATTTATAATATTTAAATTCAATACACATATTTTTACTTTCATTTATGTTTACAATAAATGTAATTTCTGTAAAAAAAATTTCTTTTCATACCTTTTTTGCCTACCTTTTAAATACGTATTTAATTGCGGCTCGCGAAAAATTTCAAATTTTGAAGAATGGCTCTACTATCAAGGAGCTTGGCCACCCCTGCTCTAAATAATAGGCTACCACTGCTAAAGGAATTCAATCTTCAAATTTAGTGGAAAACTTTGAAAATTGGCTGGTTACGATGATGCCAACTGGCACTGCGATGTGTAATTATAGTTACTGGTTTGGGTTTAGCATATTAAGAATTAAATTTTGAATTTAAGAGATAATTCTTGTCCAAAAATGGAAAGCTTGGATCATATCAAGTGATGAATATTCTTTCGAATAAAATGGTTAAAAACAGGAAATGGGTGAGGTTTTATCTAAATTAAATGTAGAGGCCTGTTACTGATCGATTAAAAATAGAATAATGTATAAGATGAAACAAAATAACACTTTACTATACACATATAAAGTGTTAGGTACACACATACATAATAACACTAAAAGCAGTATTAGTGTGCATCACTGAAAGTATGACACACATTTTATTGTTTTCTTACTTGTTGCTGCCAATTTCTTTGGTTTTTAAAAGAAATGACTAGGAGCCATTGTCTTGAAGGATACATTCATCGATCAGAAGGTAATTGAGTAAAAATAAAAGACATTTCTTCAAGAACTAGGAATTTATTTTTCAGGAGAGCAGAAATATCTATTTTTCACTTTGATTTAATAAAAGTAATAAACACTACAAAAATTTTGATAACCTATATGACAATTTGGTCATCTTGTTTCAGAAGTTTTGTATGATGCAATTTTTCGACCATACAGAGGGAGCTGAATATGTCCAAGTGGTCTTCCCTCAAAAGAGTTCGGAATATTATAATATGATGGAAAACAACAAATATTCCTCCAAGTTCTTTCACTATTAGAGATTTGTAGTTTATCTAAAAGTTTAGATGATAGCGTTGGTATAATGGGCTGAAGTAAAGTACCACAAATACGTAATGTTTCTAAGACAACATGCAAAATAGTTGATAGTCTCTTCTTGCTCGCATCATCATTTTGCTTAGCTAGTTCCCAAGGTTTGTTAAACTGCATAAATGCATTTGTGTCTCTCAGGCACTCGATGATGCAATCTAAGCCTTTATAAAAGTATCCTCCCAAGAAATGCTCCTGGACTTGAACTGAAAAAATAATTATGTTAAATTGAACAGCAAGAAAATATATTAATTTATCAGCAAACAACATGAAATGGAAAACATCGAGTAGATTTAATAATCATTCATAATATAAATTTCATTCTAAATGTTTTAAAATATCTAAAATATTTCATAACTTCAAATTTTAGGGATTTTTTATTGTTATTTTATTGCACGCAACAATAACAATATATTTAAATCGGCAGCAATATTTTAGAACTAATAATTTTGAGTAGTAATAGATGTTTTATTTATTTACTTTCAATAGTTTTTGTACATTATTTAATTTAAAAATAAAGTGCTCTTAATGATAAAAAATTAAAAAAAGAAAATTTTTCTGCAATAAAATGTGGCTTACTTCAAACATTATTTGGCTGTAGTACTTATTTAAATGCTCAAGGTAGCAATAACTTATGCTACTATTTTTTTTAGAAGAATTTTTTTCAATCATTTTTTCATTAGAAAACTAGAAATGATAAAATTTTTAAAAATATACAAAAACCAGGATTTTTTTCATTAAATTAGAAGAAAGTGGTAAAATCTAGTAGAGCATTAATTAAATTTTTTTTTTTTTTTGGTTTCACAAATTTTTAAACATACAGAATTTTCTAAATTATAAAATAACTTTGATTTCTTAATTAAATCAGGAGAAAGTGGCAAAGTCCAGAACATTAATCCGAATTCTTTTTTGAAACATCTTTAATTATAAGGAACTGTGTAAAGTATGGAATAGCCAAGTCTTTTTCCTTTCTATTAATTCAAATTGGATCGAAGCAGCCGTATAAACCACAGGGAGTAATTAATATGAGTTATACTAGAAGAAACTGACCAAATCTAGCAGAGTTTGCACTATTAAATTAAGAACCCGACTTTGAAAATAAATTTTTAATTAGCTAATAAATTTTTAATGCTATTTCAATAGGGAAAATCCCTAGAACATAAGAAACATAATCAATTTAAAAAATTTTTCTAAAAGTTTACAAAAAACAGGAGAGTTTTTATTAATCAAGTAAACCAGGAGAAACTGAGAAAATCCAGTAGTGATGGCAGCTACGATAAAGCAAAATATAACTACTTTGTTCAAAATAAATTGCACACAAAATATCCTATGATTACAATATAAATTAATAATAATAAAATAGCTTAATATACATGTAAAGGCAAATAAAACAATGGTATTAATTACTCAAAAGTTCTAAGATTCTTAAAAAATAATTAGAAGTGAGAAACAAATGTTTTGCACAAACCAGGGAGTTCAGAAGCCTTTTTTATAAGGGCATGCACATCTGGTTCTGACAAACTATTAAGAGTTTCATGATAAAAGTGTGTAAATTGTTGCTCGGGATTAATGGCAGTGGCACAACATCGGCTGAGCAAATTCCCTAGATTATCAGCTAGCTCAGCATTTACCATTCTGTGTAGCTTCACCTCACTGTAATCTAAAATAATATTAAAAATCTAAATGAATACGGAAAAATATAGAGGAAAGCACTATTACAATATTTTCAATTACACTTGATTTGATCTGCATAATGAATTGATTAATAATTTTAAACTACTTTTTAAAATTAAACATACAGGAAAATCATTAATTTATAATGCAACTGATATTTGAGCATTGCTTGAGACGACTGATAATTTTTCACCACATTAAAATATAAAGCTAAATTAAAAGAAATTTAAAAACTTTGGATATTGTGTACTAGGAGACATATAATTTGTAAAATAAAATGAAGCTAGAAATATTTTTAATGTAAAAAAATAGTAATACCAATCCCTACAAAATAATAAAACTGAAAAATGAAATAGTAACACTTGAAATTAAAACAATAAAAAGAATCAGAATAGTAGGATTCTTATAATTAAATCACTTAAAGCAATATCCCAGACATTATTTTTAATTACTATTAGCGGCATTACGAGAGCTAAAAAAGGCATTCAAGCAAAACAAAAAAAAACAAAACAAAAAACGAAAGAAAACAAAAAAAAACAAAAAAAAAAAGAAGAAAGAAAACAACCACTTTCACTAAGTACTGAATCTGTTACACCCTTATCTTATTTATTAATAAAATTTTTTAACATATAAATACTTGACACTTGGAAAATATTTTATAAATGGTCAAAATTCATAATGAAATTTTAGAAAATTATAATTATAACGAGAAAAATTATCAATGAAAAATATTCTGAAGATTAAAAAAAAATTTGAATAAATTTTTAAAAAAAAATATTTAGTACTATTTTGTCAAAGTTTATTGGTTTTCTTATTGTAGATAAATTTCTTTATTTTTTACACAAAAAATTAAAGTAGAAACACAAGTCTAATAAATATACAGCTTCCTCAAATTTTTCTTTATTTGATTAAATAGTTTTTCTTTTGATCAAATAGTTTTCTCCATATATTGCACTAATTTCAGGGGCATTCAATTAAATAATTTGCTCTGGGCATCACAAATCTCTGCATGCAACTGATTATTATAATTATTTAGCAAATACTAAAATGAATGGCAGCAAAATTCTCAATTGGAAAAAGGTTTAGTTTTTTTTTGTAAATCCATTTTATATTTTTTATTTAAACTATAACACATACAGAATTAGATAATTTCTTTTCTCTATGAGAATTTAAGCAAATACTTATCTAACTGCATAAACCACATCATTTTAAGAAAAGAAAAATGTTTTAAGAACCATTAACAAAAAACAGCAATTATAAATACAGCATTTATGGAGATTTTAGAAAAAAGAGTTCTGGGTGTCTCGAACAAATTATTGTTTTTAATTTTAGAAATTTATCTCAATAGAAACAAATAATTACCATTTAAAAGGAGAAGTTGGAATGTACAGAAAAAATTGCAAATAGCTTATAATTAAACAATTAGCAAGAATTCTTACACAATTATTTTGCAAACAGTTGTTTCCCCATTAAAACAATAAATTAAAAAAATTAATAAAACTGTTTTCACAATATTTTTACACTAAATAACCCACATAAAAAGCGTTTAAAAATCTAAATTGATTTTGAAAACAAAAATCATAGAAAAAATATGGTTATTTTAAAATATCACATAATTGAGCAATACTATATTTCTAGGAACAGAATCTGGGAATATTTGTTTCATTTTAAACTGCACAGGAAACATACACAAAAAAACTTGAGTACAATTAATTTTTATAAGAAAATTATAGAAATTTTATTAGAATGTGAGGAAATTTTATTAGAATGTGAGGAAATTTTATTAGAATGTGAGGAAACTTTATGAGATTGTGAGCATAAAGATAACTGCTGTATATGAAAATTAAAAAAGAAAAAAAAGTAGCAAGTGACATTTGTTTAAAATATGAGCAATAATTACTTTTTTTGTTGTCCTTTACAAACAAAACATGAGCAATAATTAATTTTACTGCTGTCTTTTTTATACAAAATATGAGCAATAATTACTTTTACTGTTGTCCTTTTCATACAAAATATGAGCAATAATTACTTTTATTGCTGTCCTTTTCATACATTTAATAGTTGCTTTTACATTAAGTGTTTTTTAATACCTAACTTATACTTAATTATAGACAGAATTTTTTTTTTATATGTTTAATAGTTTGTTTCTAAAGAATTTCTTATTCTGTACAGAATAAACAAATATAGAATAAATATATATAGAATAAATAAAATTTCAAATAAAAAAAGTTTGTTACTTGTATCAGAGTGAGGAACTGATGCTCTTAGCATGAAATACCGAAATCCATCAGGACTATATTTTTTCATCAATGTTAAAGGATCAATAACATTTCCTTTACTTTTAGACATCTGTAAAATAATAGAATTCTTTTACCACATGCTCTGAAACTACAGCCCTTCCCCCTGGTGGGTGTTAAAGAAAACATTAGGGCTTTTTAGATGGTTAGTAACAACTCAGAGAAGAAATCATTTTTAAATATTAACTTTATTAATAATTTTATGTTGGAAAATAATTCTGCTGTGCTAATAATTTCACTTTTATTTTCTGTCAATAATATTATCATAACATTTTTGCCTTTATCTGTAAAAAAAGTTATTAAAAAAAGATTATTTTCAAAGTTTCAAGTATTTATGCAGTTGGTAACATGGTAAACAATAGTTATGAAAATATGTTGAATACAGTAGACAAATTTTTTAAATTTCTATTTTTTTAAGTTAAACTATTCTTTTTTTGGTTTATTCTTTTCGCATTATTTAATTAGAAGATAAAACAATAGAAACATACAAAAATATTGATTATTACTCAATATTATACAGAAATATAAGCAATACTCCTTAAGTGGACGGGGCTACCCTGACTTCCCCCTAAGTTAAAAAGAGAAATTCAAATTTGGAAATAATATAAGCACTTATATTAAGCGAAGTAAAAAATATGTATATAAATCTTAATCTAAAGAAGAATTTTTTTTAAACCATCATTTATAATTACTTAAACTATTAACACTCAACATACTGCAGTACTGGCAATAGCACCATCTGTTGAGGAATAAGAGAAGTATTTTTGACATGAGAGAATATTTCATCACAATTCCTTTTTTTTATTTTTAATTTCAATAAATACGGAGAAATTAGAGAATATAGGGGTGAACAGGAGATAGTCATAAAATACAGGAGTCTTCGTTAAAAAACAGGAGACTGGGCAGGTATGTATGCAATGATTTTAAATGAAATTAATGGTATTAAAAAATTTTTTAATATATCTCCATATTTAATGGATATTAGGTTTATCCTAATTTAGCTGACAATGTCGTTTGTAAACTTGCCATCATGGTCAAAAGAATCAGTAGGCAACATGTTCATAAACAAATTTTTTTTTTTTATGATATAAAGCATAGTTTCAATAGAAACTATAGATAAATTAGATAGCAATAACTCAAACATTTTTATGATATAATGCTTAGCGTATGCATTAGTTTCAATATACGCTACTGATAAAATAGATAGCAATAACTCATACATTTTTCATGATACTTCTAAGAATGACTAGTGTTACACATTACACTAAAATTTTTAATACAATATGTAAAAATTTTATTGTGATGTGCATCACTAGTGATACACATTACACTAAAATTTTTAATACAATATGTACAAATTTTATTGCAATGTGTATCACTAGTGATAGCAATATAAACTATGAGAAGAAATCTTCTTTGGTTAAACTAAACATGCATTTGAAAAAGAATTAAAATTTATATATCTACAAACTTCATATTCTCAAGAGAAATATAATAGGCTTATGACATATAATTGCCGGAATTAGCTTTAAATGAGAGTTACTGGAAATATTGATGACACATAGCTAGTTTACTTGATTAAGTACCTTGATCATATTCTTTTTTTATGTCCACACAAAAAAATGTAACTCTTAAATAACAATGTTTAATTGATTATGTAATTGTAATTGCAAAGTATTATACATTCAATTTATTTTAATGCAAGCATTTTTAAGTATGGGCCACCTTAACAAAATTGCTGCTAAACCTTCCAATATAAATGCACAGGTAAATAGGAATTAGTTCATAAATTGACCATGCATAAAAATGTATCATATATGTATATATATATATATATATATATATATATATATATATATATATATATATATATATATATATATATATATATATATATATATATATAAAATTATCTTGCAAAGTGTCTGGTAATTGAAAGGAGTTTGGAAGTTTAAGTTATAGATAAATTTTCAAATATACTGCGAATTGAACTTTGAACCATAAAAAATGAGAATATATTAAAGTATTTAAATATTAGATTTTTCTGCATATATTTTACTGTTTGAATAGTTATTTTATGGTTAATCATTTTATAATTCAGATAATTGAAAAAATCTAAAATTATTAAATTTTTCATGATCCACAGCCCAATAAGAAAATAATAAAATATTACAATTTCCTGCATATAATATTTCTCTCCTTGAATAGTTATTTTAAGTTTAATCAATTGATAATTTAGATAATTGAAAAATAATCTAAAATTATTAACCTTTTCATGATCCACAGTCCAATGAGAATGACAAAAAATGTGCTTCGGAGGTTCAAAACCAGCAGCAATGAGAAAAGCAGGCCAATATATTGCATGAAATCTAAATAATAATAATAATTAATTAATATAGAAAGATATACGAATGAAGATTTAATTAAAGTTCAAATATTTAAGTAAAATACGAAATAAAATGTTTTAAAAGCTATAATATTAAGACCTTATGGTAAACAGGATACCAGATAAAAAATGTTAACAAATACTGGGCTAAACATTTCCTCAAGTTTTGACCATAAATAGTATCTAAAATCTTGCATAAAGGGACAAATTTAAAGATCTAAATTTGAAGCTACGCCTGGGCAAGTTCCACACACTTATTTAAAAAAAAAAATTTTTTTTTAAAGAATAAAAGAACCATTTGAAGACTTTGAGTATGTTTTTCAAAATATAAATGTAGTATTTGATTGATATGATCACAAATAATGGAAGATGATTACACATACACATAAAGTAAATTTATAAATATATATACAATAATTGGATTCTTATTCTGCGGAAAAAATTATTCTCCCTAAAATTTTGTACATAGGAGTTGAACACACTTTTCTGACACTCCAACATCTAAGCTGTTTTTCTCCCCAAAAAGACCAAGAAAAAAAAAGCATAAATAAACTTCTTTTTTTTAAAAGCATTAGCTAATAAAGTGTGCCTCTAAGCAATTGAGCATCTAAGTTATTAAAATTTTTCCAATGTCAACAATTAGAACAATCCAATTCATAGCCTTAACTTTAGTTTATAATTCTCTATTTGAAAATATATTTTAATGACATTTTAAGTATTTCTGAAAGAAAAAATAAACTAATAACAGAACAGATTAAAACTAAATGTAAAATAATATTCAATGCCCTCCTTTCAAAAACTTAGGTATCATTCCTATTTTTATTGGAACGCTCGTCTACGTAAGTTGCACCAACCAAACTCTATATTTTCCAATTTAAATAAAGGCAACAATTTTCATTTCAATTAAAAGGTTACAGTAAAAAATTCATAAAACATTTATTAAAACTTCAATGCACTCAATCATTTGCTTACACAAATGAGAGGAAACCAACGAATCTTTTTAACCCTTTCCTACTCGCCCCCGTGAAAATGACAGGGTGAGGTTTTACCCTCTATTTCTCGCTCCCGTCATATTTCCAGGCTGGAGTGTTCAGTAGTAATGCGCAAATAAGAATGAAACTAATTCATTTCTTTGTCCCGAAAACATTTTATTTATCATTTTACACACCAGATGGCAGTACCAGGATATTTTTAAGGTTATTGTTGATAGTTTATTTTAAACTAGATGCCAGCACTAAAGTCAGCTAATCGGCACTATTCAAATACGTGTATTAGTGATATGTTATTTGTAATCTCAGCAAAGTTACTTAGTTAGGCTCTTTGTGAATACACATGATTTGTGCTCAAGATAAAATTTATTTTTTAATATTGTGTTCATTATGGAGTCAGAAAGTGAATCAGATTCCAATTTTAGTATAAATGGATCTGAGAGTAATTCTGAAATAATTGATTTTTATGAAAGTTCGGTTAGTGAATCTGAGAGCAGTGATGAAGGATCTGCATTGTTGCCTGGACGAATATGGACTAAAATTTTATCTACTTCAGTAGATCATGCACCTCCACATTTGAAGTTTTTGGGATCACCAAAGGTAAACATAAATTTTGATTCAAGTTCTGGTGCCTTACAATATTTTGAATATTTCATAAATGACTATTTATTGGATCTCATTGTTTCCAAAACAAATAGATGTGTCGAACAATGTCAAAATTCTCCAGGATTCCGCCTATCCAAAAAAAGAAAACCTCTGATACCTGTCACCAGAGAAGAAGTTCTTAAATTTCTCGGTATTGTTATTTTACAAGGCATTGTAAGAAAGCTAGATACAAAAATGTATTGGAGCAAAAAGCATTCAATTTCAACACCATTCTTCTGAAACATAATGCCTTGTAATAGATTTTACGAAGTTCACAAGTTTCTGCATTTTGTAGATAATAAAACTTTTGATACTAACACACATCCAAATCCCAAGCTTTATAAAATCTGGGCAGTGTTCAAGCACTTAAATGAATTATTTCAAAAAGCAGTAACTCCTAGGTGTGATATTGTAATTGATGAAACCATTATGCTCTTCAAAGGTTGTTTAGGATACTGACAATATATGCATAAAAAGAGATCCAGTTTTGGAGTAAAATCTTATTTATTATGTGAATTAAGTTCAGGGTACATATGGTCACAGATGATATACACTGGAAAAGGTAAGAGTTTTTGATCAGAAATATAAAGATCTGCTCCAATCAATTCAAGTTGTGATGTCACTCATCAAGCCACTGCTAAGACAAGGGTATTGTCTGATAACAGACAATTTTTATACCTCACCAGAATTGGCTGACATGCTTTTAAAGTTTCAAACGGACACTTATAGAACAGTAAAATTGAACAGAAAAGAAATGCCTCAAGACCTAGCAAAAAAGAAAGGTGAAAATGCGAAAAATTCGCAAAAAGTGAAAATGTTGCCTTTTGTCGAGGTAAAGTTCTTGCCATAAAGTGGAAAGCTAAGAAAGACGTTACCATGTTATTTACAGTCCACACAAATGATATGGTAGATGTGCAGTGTCATAACAAAGTTGTCAAAAAACCTACAATTGTCACTGATTATAACAAGAATATGGGAGCAGCAGATATTGTAGACCAATATCTGAGAATTCCATTGATCGTAAAAGAGGAAAGAAATATTATAAGAAAATATTTTTTCATTTGGTGCGGATCAAACTATTTTGAACTCTTATCTTATTTATATAAAAAACAAGGTGGGAAAAAATCCCATTCGATGTTTTGTTTATCTTTAGTAGATGAACTTATTGAAAGGTATCAGTCAATAGACACCATTCCAAAAAGAGGACCGCCAAGCTTTGTGGATAATCCTAATCGTTTGTTTGAAAGGCATTTTATTAGACAGATACCCCAAACTGATAAGAAACAGCAACCATCAAGAGAATGCAAAGTTTGTTGCTCCAGAAGAGATGAAAACAATAACAGATGTAGGAAGGAAAATCGGTACTACAGTCCAGGTTGTGACGTTGGCCTCTGTATCTCTTGCTTTGAAATTTATTACACAAGAAAAAATTACTAATCTTTATTTATATTATACTTCAGTTTAATAAAATTCTTCTTTAATGTTTAAAACAAATCAAAAATGAATATATATACATACATATATATATATATATATATATATATATATATATATATATATATATATATATATATACATATATATATACATATATATATACATATATATATATATATATATATATATATATATATATATATACATATATATAAATATATATATATATATACATATATATAAATATATATATATATATATATATATATATATACATATATATAAATATATATATATATATACATATATATATATATTGTTCATACACATATTTTTATATAATTTTCAGGGATAAACAAATAGGCACTTTTATAACTGTTTTCTAGAAAATTAACCGATTGTTAAGGGGTTAATCCCTTCATGTATAATAATTTTATTTTTATAATTCAAAGCATGCTTCACTAGTTCAGAGATAGATACATTTAACTGTATAAATGTTTATTATTAGCTTTGTTTAAAAGGTAAAATTTATGACTAGCTAAAGTTAATGCAGAAAATTTTAATATATATAAATTTTTGAAGCATGTCAGTAAATATTTTTTATACTTGTTTTATCTGATATTTTAGCAAGAATAGGAAATTTTTTTTTAAAAACTAAAACAAATATTTAATTGAAAATATAATATCAACTTATATAATAAGAAATATAAAAGAAAACTTAAATTACAAAGGAAACTAATTAGGTGATTCTTACTTTAGTATATCTTTTCCTATGACATGGCAATCAGGTGGCCAGAATGAACTAGTGGAATCATTTGAACTCACAGTTAAATAATTAACTAATGCATCAAGCCAAACATAAATCTAAATTAAAATAATTAATAAATAAATAATTTAGAAACAGTAATAACTAATATAACAAGAATTATTAGAATAATTTATTTAGAATCATTGCAATTCTGAGTATATTTATGAGTAAAAAATAGAGATCAATAGAGTTAGTGATGCAGTGTACAATTTTATTAAATGTTCTATAATAATCTAAAATGAAAACCAAATGTAATTTGAATAAAAGAACAGTAAATTACGATTTGTGTTTCATCATCAGGAACTGGTACGCCCCAAAACAGACGAGAGCAAGGTCTGGATACAGACAAATCAATCAGGCCTTCAGTAACAAATCTTTTTACATCATCTTGAAATATAGATGGTTTTATCACTGAAAAGAAAAAGCAAGCCCTTATTTTGGGTAAAAAATAATTTTTTGCATGAAATAATTTTTTTTATAAATGTCAACAGTGGTAGATTTATGCAATAAAATAAATAGTATTTAACTTGAGAAACCTAAATTTCTTATACATAATTTTGTTTTATAAAGAAGGAAGATAACCCTGGAGAGCAAATTTCTTTTTGTGGTTGCAGTATGAGATTTTTTAACAGATCTTATATATTTTTGTATCGCTTATTTTAAATCTGCAATTGGCTTTCTTTGAAAGCAATAGTTTTTTTAAACAACATTTTTAGTCCTTTTTTTTGTAGATATATACAAGTTTAATATCGTTGGATGCTCCTAGGGGTGCTTCCCTATTAGTAACTGTTTCTTCATGTGCTTCTAAACATGTCAAAATAGGGAAGAAACCTAAAACACATACAACATTTCCGGGTGTGGGTATTTATGCAACTTTCTGTTAATATAAAATTTTCAAACTTGTATATCTCGACAAAATAGACTAAAAATGTCGTTAAAAAATCATTAGCTTCAAGAGCAAAAATTTAAGACTTATTTGTATACATGCAACAAAAAATTTATTACCCGGTGTAATTTATAAAATAACAAACACTCTATAACTACATTCCAAATATGTTCAATAATGGCTACCCTTAATATACATTTTTAAATACTTGTCAAAAGTTAAAAAACTAAGGGTTAGAAATTAGAATTTAAACAAGGAAGAAATGTTATAATAAAATCTAATGAATCATAACTAAGGAAAGGGGCAATTGAAAACATCAAAGCCAGTTTGACACCACCCAGAAATAATAGAAGTTGAAAGGGATCATGAGAAAGATTTCCTAATTTCATTGGGCATTCAAACTGGTTTTAGGAGTTCTCCTGCCTCTTTTACAAGTGATTTGATAGATTTTGATAATGTTTTGTTTTCTCCACTCTTAATATCCATATATATATTTTTAAAAGGATTTTAAAATTATGTATAGAGGGCGGTGATTACAGAACACTTGTATTTGATTTGGCATAAAATACATACCATCTTTAGAAAGCCAATATAAAATGTCATTTTGATATTTAGAAAGGCAAAATACATAATTTTCTTCTGACATTTTTTCTACTGGTGATCCTGTTTCACTTGATACCTAGATTTAAATGAATTACAATAAATTTATGATTAAAGATGTGGTTCAAAATTATTAATTATAAAAAGAGGGATAATTAAAACCCTAATAATAATCAATATTAGCCACAAGAAGGAAAAACAAATGTGAAGTTTGTAAAATAATTATTTAAAATTACCTCTCAGTATGTTTATACAATTCAGTACTAACAGTGAAATATATAGACTGAAGTTGAAGATAAAATAGTTGCTATATTTGAAATATGCACTAGAAAATTTTAAAAAGTACTTTGAAAAATCAGTATTTCCCATTGCTTATAAGCTTTATAATTTCAATTTTGATACAATATCTTTAGAAATTAAAAAACAATGCACATTACTACATACTTATTAAAAAATTTTTACTCTATTTGTAATTTATGATTACAATTAATGATTAATAATTAAGTTTCAGGAATCTTGTGCACACTACACCTAAATAAATATTTATATTTTGTTGGTAATATTTTATTAAAATTTTTTTAAAACTTTTATCTGCAATGAAGACTATATTAAACACTAGTAATAATATGTTTATCATTAAGAAAAATCAACAGAAAATTGAAGAAGCTATGTTCACTGTTCGCAAATATTTTCCAAAACATGTACTGATTCATTTCCACAAAATTTCTTTATTTATAGACACAATAAAGCATTAAATGATGTATAGAAAAAATTGAAACCACAAACAATCATACTATTTATAAAAACAAGGACCAAAACACAGAAAAAAGGTGACCAAGGCTAAAATAATAGATTTTTAGTTATGCTTCTCACTTTCTCTACCTTAATAAAAAATATCATAGCTTTCTTCGGATATTTTAAACATATTTTAAATTAGGTCGAAAATTTTTGGAAATAAACATATATTTTTGACTAACAGTTCTATTGTAATAAACAAGGGACAGTTAATACAACAAATTATGACATATGTACAGGAATGACATACAAGAATAATCTAAACTGGGACCATTTGAAGTCAAAAATTGATTCTCCTAAGGAGCACCTTCTACCAGAGATAACTGTGCCTATCTATCTATAACTTATGTCTATCAAATGTTTTTTTTTATATTTAATTTAAAATTTTACTTTTCTAATAATAATATGGAGAATAATTGCCTATTACATTAAAAATATTTTGCAAGAAAATGGGTTTACAATAAAAACATAAGTGATTGTTTGATGCAGCTTTTTAAACCTGAAATATTTAAAAGCACAATGAATGCTAAAGATAAATTTAGATTCGTTTTTTATTTTATTTATTTTTTTTTTTTTAAATTTTGTAACATATTTTAAACATTAACATGTTTAATAATAATAATGAGAATGGGCACCTATACAAAGATTTTTGACAAAATGTATTAGCAGTAAAAAATATATAAAGAATTCACTAATAAACAAGCAAAATTTGTGGGTAAAATTAGCCATATTAAATATCTATGTTTTAAAGATGAAATGTTTAAAAGAATAATGAATGTGTAGTTGAATTGTTAGTTTAAGAATAATGAACGTTGGTTGTTTTATACACTGATTCAAAATAAAAGTGGATGCAAATCCAATTAACATGCTTGACATATATATAGTACACAAATACTTATAAATGCTTAGTAGGGAATGAAATAAAATGTAAGTATTACAAATATACACAAAACTTGTTTAAATTTAAAGGTGTTTTTCAAAGGTACCACCATAAAAGAAAATAAAAAAGCCACAGTTTGACTTGAAACAGAATTGTAATTTTTTCAACTACACAAATTATTTTGCTGGGAAGAAAATTGGCTGAATTTTAAAATTTGCAAATATTTTAAATAAAAAATTGTGGATTCTTTTAAAAAATATTACTAATTTTGAAAGATTTTTTTTAAATAGAAATGAAACTTATTAAATGAATACTTAATTTCTGCATATTTTTATGAGCTACACAATAAAGTAACAGAATAATTTTTTTAATAGAAAAATCAAAAATACTTTTTACTGTCAAATTAATGTGGTTTTTTTCCGATTAATATATTTAAATGATTCTTATAAGGGGTGCTGATTAGAGATAAATGTTTATAAAAGTTATAAACAACTGAATTATGAATTTATAACAATAGTACAAATCGCACAATAACCACTAAAAAGCGTTATTTCATTTGACAAAAGAGCCTTCAAACAGCTTTTCAAAGAAAACAGTTTTAACAGTACTTTTTAAGTAAACAAGGCATACCATTTTGAATTCTGATCCTTCTTTGATTTCTTTAACTTGAGATGATGGAATGAAAGCTTCATCAATTACACTGTACCAACCCTCATATTTATCTTTTCTGATGCAACCCTTAGCATTAAGTATTTTCTAGAAAATAAATAAACAAAAATAAGAGTTCATAGGAAATATGAAATTTACAAATTTGAGACAAGATATTAGAATAAAAGCTAAAGATCACATGAAATATTTTAAACTTACCCAGAATTTTTGAACCATACACTTATGCTTATTGTCAGTGGTTCTAATAAATTGAGTATATGATACATCACCAGCTTTAAATATTTCCTGCAGAAAGAATATTTCTTTTTTAAAACAAATATGCATACAATATTAATAATTCACAACCAAGTTGCTTTTATAAATCATTTTGAAGAACAAAATCATTCAATTTTAGCAAAATGTAATTTTGTTTAAAGTATTTTATGAAAAATAAATTACATATTTACAAAGTAAATAAAAGTTTGCTATTTTCGGTATTTATATTATTGATAGTTATTTTTTTTTTTTTAGTCCTGAAAAAAATTCCTAACAATGAAAGTTATTAAAGAGGCTTTTAGTGAGGGATCGGGTTTATTGAGGTGGGGCAATGAAATATTTTACACCAGGACTTCTTACTAGCATTCCCCAAAAATAATAATAGTTGAAGAGAACAAAAAATAATTACCACAAATTTGGAAGACATTTGCATGCAATGTTCTGAAACAGGTACTTTAAGAGTTTCAGCTGCTTGTTGAACCTACACCAAAAAAGTGAAAGATATGAAATTAATATATTGCATATAAAAAAACATCATTATTATAACTATAGCTTCAAAAGCTGACTTTTGAATAACTTAAAATGAACACTTTATTAAGGTGATCAGATTACTAATCCATGATTTAAGTACAAATCAGTGGAGCATCCTCTCTGTGTGTTGTCTTCTGATGTGTGGATGTGGCCCACCCTATGAATGGGTATGTGGCAGTGTGGCGTGGGTAACGTTGCTCGCCTCTGTGACTTTGGTTCACAGGTGCCCACTGGGTAACGATAAATGAGCAACACTTCCGGCATCTTCTATTGGCGAAGAACGAAAGTTCAGTGCTTGCCGTTATTAAAAAAATATTTATTTATGAAAAATATTATTTTATAACTGCAACAAATATATCTCTTTTTTAAAATTGATAACTAATTTCAGGTGCTGAACCATCTTTATCAGACTTGATTTCATTACTTTGCAGTTTTGATTTTATACATTTGATTAAAAAACATGCACTTTTAAGATTCTTCTATTTTTGATATTTATTGCTAGTAAAAAATAAAAAGTTTTCAAAGAAATTCAAAGAATTAATAAAATTTAAAGAAATTTTCTGTCCTCAATATTTTTTAAAAGTAACCTATTCAAATTCTAAGGAGAACAACTATTGAAATTCCAGGACCATCCTCAAGTTTTGAGGACGTCTGGTCACCTCACATTTTATTAAAAATTCAAAAACCGTTTATAAGTGAAAAAAACAACTTATTACCAGCTGTATTGATGGTAGAGTTGCATATGAAACTCATTAGATATTTCACGAACTATTTTGAGTAACATTAATTCATGTACAGAAAATATTGAATGATATGATATGTTGTTCAATCAGACTTTACAATAAATCAAAAATAAATTTTCTAAGTTATTCAAAAAATCAAATCTTACAGGAATTTTGTTGATTCTTTTAAGTTATAAATTAAAAATTTGAAATGAAATAGGTATCTAATCAACATATTGCATCTGGCATTCATCTTTAGCAGCAAAATGACTTGGGCCCTTATTAGATAAATATTCATAAATCTCGACTCAATATGGATTCAAAGGGCCGTTAATTTCCAATATAGCACCCATATAGAATTGTCTGATTCATCTGATATTTTTCAGCTACTTTATAAGCAGCATCGATCCAATATGGAGTTGTCAGATTCACCTGATATTTCATATTCATCATTCAGCCAATACTGTCCATATATAGGCTGATATTGGTCGTATATAGGACCAATATAAAAAAATATAGACATCCCAATATTGATCCCATGGTGCATGCTCACGGAGGACCCATAATGAGTAAATTTTGAGCCCAACTGGGGCGAGGGTAAAATTGTTGCTATGGTTATTTACAGTAGTAAATCTGATCTGATATTAAATTCAGAAGAATAAGATAAAATTTAATAAAAAAACTGTTTTAATAAACAATGAAAAGAAAAAACATATGGTTTATTTTCAGAAATAATTTCAGAAAGTATTTTTACTATAGAAAAATTATACAATAAATTAAGCAGTTATGAAATTTTATGATTGACAAATTATGATACAAAAATAGTAATTATTCAGTTTTCCTTGGCAGAATCCTGAACAATTAATGAAGTATGGACATACAAATTAAATAGGAAATGATTAAAAAGAACTGGGTAAAGAACAGTTAAAAAAAAAAAAAAAAAACTATTAATAATTAAAAATTTAATAAAAAATGTGCATTATCAGTTTAAAATAATAAAGATAGTTATTTAAAATTAAAAAGGAAAGCTAATAGTAATAATTGGAAAAGTTATAAAAAGGAAGAATGAAATAAATAAGAAAATAAAATGAATAACAGTGCTCAATGCAACACACATAAATTTTTAAATAAAAGATTAAAATGCTACAACAGATATGAGTAAAATCCTAATTATATGTAGAAACAGGGTTAAAACTAAAAAGAAGTATTTAGACCAACAGAAGAATAAGAATTATTTACCTTTAATCCATGCTCATCAGTACCTGTGGAAAATAAGACATCATCACCAAGTAACCGGTGACATCTTGCGAGTGCATCAGCGTATAAACACGATTGCATATGTCCAATATGTGGAGCTGTAAAAATACAACCAATAATATATATATAAAAAAAGTAAATAAGTTAATTTCTCAATTTTTAACTTATGCATCATTAAGCAATACTTCTCACTGAAATATTTATTGAGAAGTATATTGCTTAATGATGCATATTTATTGACACATTGAGCTTAAAATACTCACAAAGAGTAAATGATAAAAAACAAAAAAAACAACAACAACAAAAAAAACAATATGCACTAAATTAATTTTGTATTTGAAATATAGTTTTAATTAAATAAAATATAGTTAAAATGTTATTACTGTCCCATATCCTCTACACACATTTCAGAATTTCCAAAGCAATTTACGAGAATATTAAAATGTTACAGAGACAAATGCATACGTATTCTGATATAGTATGACAATGTTTAAGTACATGAAACAATGTTTAAGTACAATACTATTTCTTAAAGGGTGAATAAGCTTAATTTCACTTTAGAAAATCTGTGTGTGACTTTACTGAATGTAATTACTGTTAACAGAGGAATCTGTAGAGTAACTAATTGATGCAAAACAAATGCTTAAAAAATAGAACGTGTAAACCCATCTGATAAAAAGAAGAAAATTTGGTTAAAATGTAAAATATAACTAAGAGTTGAAAAAAAAAAAGGCAACAGGTCATAACATAAAGATATTAAAAAATACTTAAACTACTATATTGAATAGATGTTAAATTCTCTTTAATCAACAGATGAGTCATTAAAAAAAGCAAATCAAAACAGATGATTAAGGAACTAGATATGCCCTAATTTCTAATATTATTGATTTGGCAGAAATTTGAAACACAACTGAAAGTAAAAATAAGTTATCAAAAAAAAAAAAAACCCTTAAAAACATAGTTAGCAGAGTTAAGCCAGCATTATGATTATTGTCCCAAAACCAACTTATGCTCCACAACTATAAGTCACAATTGACAACAATAATTTTTCATTTAGTCATTCATCAATAGTTTTAGCGAGTGTTTAAACAATGGATGGCTGACTGTATAAAGCTAAGCGAAAATGGCGCTAGGGGTAAAAATACTTCCTTAGACTTCCAGGTAACTACTTCAAACTGATTTTTAGCCTAAGCTTGAAGAAAACGCATCATCCAAGATTATTACACTTGCAGTGTTTCCAATATAGCACGTTCTTTCAATCTAACTTTCAACCAAATAAACAACAAATGAATTCAGGAGACTCTGCAAGCTTGCTATGGTGCTATACAAAAAAAAAAAATAACAAACAGTGCTATTTTAAACAAATATAACCAAATAAAGAATAACACTCAAAACATGACTAACCTTTCACTTTATTTATGCAGTGATATTATATTGTTTTAGGCTCACAACATCTTAGAATTTATAAATTTCAGAAAACTCTTATGAATATTAAAATTACGAGTAAATTTAATAAAAAATCGCAATAAAACTTCCTAGAATATTAAGCTTCTTCACACATCACCTCGTAAGAATAAGACAAACAGAGGGATGCACTGAAAGATTTCTAATTTTTTTTTCAGTTTTAAGAAGCTTATTGTTTACATTAAGTCAATCATCCATAGTGAAACATTAAAATAGTTTAATAATTTAGCATTTAGTCATTCTATAGAATGCCAGTTTTCACATACTGATCGTAATATATACACACAAATTCTAAGTCTTAGTTCAGTTCAAGAGTAAATGAAAAAACATAGTACATATAGTTCAAATATTTAGATAAAACAAAAACATATTTACCACCATTTACATAAAATATTGGAGTAGAAACAAAATAATGATGAGATCTTGTTAAGACTCTAGTTAACTGAGAAATAGACATTTCAAAGAATCTGAAAATGAAATACAAAAGTACAGTCAAAAAAATCTTAAAATGGGTTCAAAGTAGTAAATCTAGAGACAAATAAATTATAAAATAAAAAAAAAACAAAAAACAAAGTGTTTATTAACTGTGTGGAAAAGGTGTAAAATGATAAAGGATTTTATACCTAGCAAAAATTAAAAGGGGATATTTCTGTATCGTGATCTGTCGCGTCAACTATAATCGCCAAGGTGCCAAATAGATTTCAAACTTGCACATTTAAAAAAAAAAAAAAACATGTAGTTGTCTACCCGGGGGTAGCTACGAGTTATACTTTTTGAGTTGGCCCCTTTCTATGATGTTTTTATAGTTCCTTCCGGGGCCACTGCCCGGAAGTTTCCAAGATTTGCCCATTATTTTGCCACAGATCACAATACGGAAATCTCTCCAATTAACCAAAAAATTCAGTGGTTTGCAAGAGGATGGATGGCTATGGGTTGTTCTCCTTCTATAATGTATCTTTTTAAAATTTCTTGCCAGCCGCTACGTGTTCTCAACAAATCTTGGTGATTATTTTGTGGTATAATGATAATGGAAATCTTTTCATTCTGGCCTCAACAGGGCAAGACACTATATATATATATATTTTGATTTATCTCAAAAGGTAAATTTAAAAAACGATATTTAAAAATTGTTTAAGAAATTGTCTGTAATTTATGTATATTAAATTTTTGAATAGAAGAAAATGAAATATAATCTGCATTATCAATATCAGACTGTCTGATTTAACTAGATAATAAATACTAAATTTACAAAGATACCAATTTCTTAGCGTATTCTGTATGATAACACGATTACACACAAAAAAAATTCTGAAAGTAATGCTGAAAAAAAATACTGAAAGAAATGCTAAAAAAATACAGACAAATCAGATATCTGAATATTTGGACTCCACTATGTAAGGAATAAATTGATAACACCAAGTCTTTTCATACCATTACAATGGAAAATTTGTTTTGGTTTTAATAAATAATTTTTCAAACCAGCCGTAATACTGTTATCTATTCATCTCATAAAAGTCCAATCTATTTGTCTGTTAGGTTTTCCCAAAAATAGGGAATATTTTGCTATATTCAAATCAATTTAATATGAAACATATCAGTTAAAATAAGTCTCTCTTTAAATTTCAAGTTTTCACACCACTTATTTCAAAGTCAAGAAAAACATCTGAAATATTTGTAGTAATATAAGTTTGTTACATTTGTAGTATAAGTTTGTAACTCATTCTAATTTAGTTTCGCCTAAATGTTATCTTTTTTGTAGAATATTTGGGCGAGATTTCCATATCGTGGTCTTGTGGCCTTGGCAACTTCCAGGTAGCAGCCTGCAAGGAAAAAAAAAAAAAAAAACAAGTTAGAAAGGGACCAACTTGAAAGGTATAACTCATAGCGGGGATCATAGTTAGATACTATAAGTGCACGTGCACACACCGTGCATGGATACTTTGGAGGTGATTCTCAAATTTTGCGGATACTTTTTTAATATATTTATTGTAATACAAAAAAAAAGTATGCAGCGGGGAGAAAAGAAAGTATGAAGCAGACAGCATAATCATGACTTATGCAAGGTACAAGAAAGTCAATGTTTAGTTCTGTGCATGCTGCTCCTAAAGAGAAAAGATGTAACTGCCAATTTAACAAAAATATTAGCAATCCCATCATTAGAGGTCGAGTCTATGATCAACTGAATTTTTACAACTCAACTTGACAAAACTATCGCTTTACAACCAAAATAGACGGTTGGAAAGACAGCAGGAAATTTTTAAATGTGATTTCGTGTGGTGCGAAATTATGCGCATGCAGATACTTTTGAATTGTGCATGCAGATACTTTAATCTTGCTATGACAGGGATATTTCCATATTGTGATCTGTCGCGCCAGCTACAATCGTCAAGGTACCAAACAGATTTTAAACTTGCAAGTTATTTAAAATTAACAAGTAGATGTTTGCCTGTGAATGACTATGAGTTATACCTTTCAAGTTGGTCCCTTTCTGCGATGTTTTATTTAGTTTCTCACGGGCGCCTGCCCGGAAGTTGCCAAGACTTGGCGATTAATCTGACACAGATCATGATATATAAATCTCCCTCTTATAGCCACCAAGGACAAACATCTATGTTATTTTTAATTAAAAAAATAGCAACTTTAAAATCTATCTAGCATCTTGGCCATTGTAGTTGGCTCGAAAAATTGTGGGGAATTATTTATCGACTATGTCAACCTTCATCTATCAAAAGGTACCTCATAATAGAATCAAGTTAACATGTCTTATATACTATTGAATTCGTATTTATTATTTGTAGTGGTAGTTAGTTACACCACATTACTCCCCTTCCAGAATTTTATCTGGGATAGAATTCCGTGAACGATTACCACTAGTTCATTCATGCTATTAATATATTTAGTTAATTTGTGCTCACTATATTTTTCTTCATTTTTTTTTATAGCACTTTGCTCATTATTTATTTTTGTAGCATTTCGCTCATTTTTTCTTCATTATTGTTTATTGACCGGGAGACTTTAATTACTTCACCGGATGTTTTTTTTTTATATATTAACAGCAAATCAACTGTTTTAATGTGGATCATCCAACGAAGTAGGCGTTACTGTTGAGTTTTCTGCGAAATGGGCATTACTGCATGTTCAAATCACGTTCGCAGGTCACCAATGTGGGGAATTATTTATCGACTATGTCAACCTTCATCTATCAAAAGGTACCTCATAATAGAATCAAGTTAACATGTCTTATATACTATTGAATTCGTATTTATTATTTGTAGTGGTAGTTAGTTACACCACAAAATCACGATACTGAAATCCCCTTGAGAGAAACCTATGTTTTAGATAATTTGCAATAAGTCATATGATAATTACTTGAGATAATAATTTTATGTCACAAATTGTATCACCAAGTAGATGCATGTAAGAGAGTGAAGGTATGAGTTAACTAGGTTATAAATCAATTACCTAGTTGCGAAAAGCAAACACGTCTTAATCACATTAAGTTTGCTTTACGAAGAGAAAGGTAGTTATTAACAGTTTCTGGCTGAAGTGAACGAATAATTTGAAATTCTGCAGCCTTAGAAAATCGCATTTTAGTTTGGGGGTCAGTGTATTTAGCTTCTAATCCACTAATATCAGAGTACTTTTTAGGTGGCTTTAGAGAAACGGGTGAATCAATGCTTGAATAAGTAACAGCTCGCGAAAGAGCTTTTTCTGCAGAAGCTATCTGGCGCAAGGATTTCCAGACCCGATTTTTCTTTCCGGCAGCTTTGGCAAGAACAAACTTAGGATTTTTAAATATGTGGATATTTTCAGGAATGTTATCTAATTCAGAACGGCTAGAGGACGCGTCTTTAGAGGAAGAATTTATAACTTCGCTGTTCAAAGAACTATCACTAGAACGTTTTTTCTTTCCCATTTGTAACAAAATTACTTATCATGAAAAAAATTATTGTTTACATTTTTTCATGCTTGGTATTAAGTTGTCGAAGTTACAGTTAATACTGGAAATGAAATCTTCAATAGCTCAGTTGGAACCCCTGGCAAACGTTGGAATCCTTTCCAAGAACGATTCTCACTTTCAGCCAAAAATCACAGTTGCGAATTCATAGATGCGAGCGAGAAATTGATACGTGACTTTTTCACTTTCACCCAGTGAGAATTCTCCACTAGTTTCTAAGCTTAACTGTACCTTCAGGGCCATTTACACTGCATAAAATAATGCACGCATGCAAATGCTGGAAAAGAATTGACGCATTGGGTATGCATTTGAGAATCGAATTGATGAATTACATTTACCCGCGAAAAATTCGCCAATCAGGTTCTCGTTCGCAGCTCCGAATTTGTGTAAGCGATTGTTTTTTTCAAAAGTAGTTTTTTTTTCTCTCCCTTAAATTAAATATGTAAAAAAAAAGTTTGACATTTTGACGTACTTTAAGAATAATTATAAAAATACTAAGAGAAACATAATTTACTTAAAAAGAAAAAACTTTTATTGCTTCATATATTGTAAGAATAGAAGCGCTAAATTTTTGTTCTACTGTTATAATTTATGACACAAATGAAGTGTTTACGTTTCAGTTATGTCTTTCTGAATCTGATTATTCATTTCACAAACCTAATTTGTCCAAGAAACAAATTCATTTTTAGTAGTGTTTCTTGCACTAATTCCTTCAAACAATTGTTATTTTGTCAATTTTCTAGAATTTTTTGTGTAATAACTATAGTTCTGTATTTTCAAATGTATTTAGTTTACCTTAATACGCAAAATGGGTATAACTATACACCGAAACTTTTTCAGTGCATAGAGCTTCAATAGTTCAATCGATTGTTTAAAAAAGGCTATTTTTTATATAAAAAAATTATTACAATGGAATCTAAATCTGATTTTCTCAATATCATAAAAGTTCCGCAAGTGGCCGTTAAGATATAAGTCTACTTTTTAAAAATGATGTAGAAATCTCTGAAAATTTGAATAGTTTTTTAATTTATAAATGATTTATACCATTATCTCTTTTTGAAATAACTATTTTTCTTTTATTGAGTATGCAAAAAATAATTATAATAATTAATTAAAATAATGATAAATAAAATAATAATAATAACAAACAAATAAAATAATAATAGAAAACAATAATAAGAAATAAATAAAATTATAATAAATAAATAAAATAATAATAAATTAATAAACAAATAGACTCGAATTTTATAAAAAACGATTTTTTTTTTTTTTGGCAATTCGCGAACTCAATGACCTATACGGGGAATTGCTATTTGAGACGAATGACTGCTAGCAGAACAACACGATTATCAATTGAACTGCAAATGTCTTCTGTGTAGTATTGTAACGTTCCTTCTTTATTGTGGCTTATTAAATTTAAAAACGAAAAATGTTTGATATTCTTTTTTATGCAAGTGAAAATAAAATAGAATCTCTTTTTTTAGAGAAGAAACATCCAAAACATAAGGCCTATTCAAACTTTACATTCCATACTTTTCTAAATCATAATACGTCAAACATTAAAATATGCGAAAAGTGTACAGAAACCCATAATGTTTTTTTTTATTTTTAATAACGGCAGGCACTGAACTTTCGTTCTTCGCCATAGAAGATGCCGGAAGTGTTGCTCATTTATCGTTACCCAGTGGGCACCTGTGAACCAAAGTCATGGCGGCGAGCAACGTTACCCACGCCACACTGCCACAAACCTGTTCATAGGGTGGGCCACATTCACTCATTCACACATCAGAAGACAACACACAGAGAGAGAAACATCCATGCCCAGAGCGGGATTCGAGCCCGCAGCCATTGGTTTCGCAGTCAGACACGCTACCCACTCGGCCACCTGGCCGGAAATAATGTTAGACCATTTAATTTTGCAAAAAAGTTTTTTGACAAGTTTTTATCAAGAAATTTTAAGTTTCAATAAAAAATATTTATTTTTAAACTAAAAAACGTAAAGTAAAGAATGTTTACGATTAAAAAGAAGAAGAAGGAAAAAAAAAAAAAAAAAAAACAAAAACGATTCTAAAAATTCCTCATATTGAAATTAAAAACTTTCATGTTGTTTTTCATTCTTAATCATCTTTCATTCTTTCTTTCATTAGAAGTAGAAAACCATTCTGTAGGGAACTACACTTCTCTACAGAATGATTCTCATTTGATGATATATCATCATGAGAGATAATGAGAAATAAAATTATTTACAAGTAAATTTTTTATTATGAAAATCATAACACTGACCTGCTTTATAAATCCGGAGAATTCCAAAATGAAATGTTCTTCGTTCGAAAATTTTATTCTCAAGTAATAGATTTTGTCTTCATTACTTTAAGATGACAACACAATAAAATTTTATAATTGTAAAATCTCGATATGAATTCTCGATATGAATATGAATTTTCAATATGAAACTTAAAAACAGATTAGCTGAATTAAAGATGAAATTAACCATTCAAATTCCTTACCAAAGAAACAATTAAGATTTATTAATGCTCAACACAAATAATACTATTTCAAGTAATTCGGATGATTCTTTATTGTTGTTTTCCCGAATTGTATAGATACAGAGATATATACTATTCTTTGAGGAAGAACAATATTCTATTAGTATTACAATTCTGCAAGTTCTGAAATCACATTTATTCATTGAACGAAGTAATCATTGTGAAATTCACTTTAATTTATAATGAATTGAAGACAAAATAAAATATATTCTACAATCATACACAAATCTGTAACAGTAAGCGATCATGAAATCGGAAGTTGTCGGTTTCAAGTTTGTTGTTAATAGAAATGAAAAAAATATATATTGAGAAATTGTTCTTCAAATGTTGGGCACGTTCTGTTTTAGAATGATTTAACAATGTTCTGGGTCTTTTTTTCAAGTTCTTCTTCCTTTTCCTTATTGAAATTCCGCTTCTTATTTGATGCAAAGAAAAGGCGCCCTACTCTACCAATGATTCTGATGGAACTAAATAAAAACTTAATAAATAGTAACCAGAAAATATCCTCCCCGCCAGAGGGCGTGTGCAAGCATTGCAATCATGAATCAAGGTTTAAGGAAAAAAATTTTTCAATAAACGTTTTTAAAATAATATCATATTCTATTTTGGCTTTAAAGATTTATTTTTCTCTTTTAGTCTGTATCACTAAAAAATCTCCAAATACGGTCATATGACGTATATACTTGTACGCAATTCACACAAAATTTTGTATCTATACTACATGGAAAGTTAAGACAAGATCATTGCGGTATAGGATTTAAATAATGTTCCGTCCTTGTATATAGTTCCATCTTATTTCGTTATCAAATTATACACGTATGCTTTTAAAACGGTATAAAACATTTCTAAAGATAAACACGTCAGACGCTATCTTTTACGATATGTATATCATAGAATTATTGAAAATAGGTTATAGTTTTTAATTCTTACTGGAATCCGAGATTTAGCTCCATATTTTGATAAATAAAGAGAACATTCGTTTTTTAAAAAGAAACAACTATATGACGTTGCAAATCAAATGTGAGATAAATAATTTTTACTTCTATTTCGCTGTAGAAGAAAATCGTCTGCAAGAAACAATATTTATTATTCTTTCATCAGTTTCTTTAAATGCGAACAGGGCAAGGATACGCTGCGAGGGAAAAGTAATATCTTTAAATTTTCTGACATAAAAATATTAGCTCAAAAAGGTTTAAATTGCATTGTGGCCGAGAATTTGAAAAACGCCATCGATCATATCATAAAAGTAGAAGAATTTTTTCAAATGGTTGAATTTATCGAAAATGTGTGGACTGGGGATGATATAATAATAAACACCACTGAGATTGATGATAGTGATTGTATTACTAATAGTTCAGAGTTAAATTATTTAAATGATCTGGAATATTAATTGGTAAGCTCAATTTTTATTGTCAATTTAAAAAATATATATATGTTTTGTACCATGTCTGATACATTTGACTAAGTTTTGAAACGCTTAATATACAATAAGTATTATTATCCATAATTATTATTTTTAATATTATTTAAAATTCATTATTGCATTATAATTTAAATTGAAGAATTTGAAATAAATGTTTATAAATTTAAATAAGATTGATTTATAATAGATGCATAAAATTCTTTTCTTAAATGATTGCTTTTATCATAGATTTCTCAGTCCAAATCTTTCTTATACTTACAGCGAAATATTTTGCGACAAATTATTCAAAATTAAATAGTGTAAATAGTAATTTACAACAATCATTTGCTTATAACTGTTTTGCGTGAAATGACTAGCAATTTTTATTTATTTCCAATACAATATCTGATTCATTTTTAGAAATGTAATACCAATAAAACTTTAAAAAAAAATTAAATTTGTTCTCTGAATTTATGGGAAAGAAAATAATAGTTTTTATTCATCAAGTTTTGTTCCTCTTATTTCACACGATTTAATAAAGCAATTAAAAAGAAGGCTGTGCAACGTCGTGTATAAAGTTGGCGATGTCGATATTCGTTCTCGCTGTGAGCTTGGCATCCATTTGGCGTGCATAGATGCAAACAGGCTCTAATGTTCTAACTCGGTTATACGTAAAGAATGCACTTTTATGTGCATTTGGTAATTAGAGACTGGTCAGTGCGTCAAGTGCAATGTTACTAATTTGATAAATTAAGAGAATTTAAAAAAAAAAAAAAACGTTAATAAGGATTTACTCTAAATCAAAAGGTATGGAACAAATGTAAAATATCCAATTGTAATGGGAAGATTTCGAATTGTACTTTGGGGGCAGTCACGACATTATAATAAAATTATTTAATTAATATTCATGTTTTAATCTTTAAATCTTTGTCAAAAATTATTTTAGATCCTTTTTTATTTCGTTAGCGGCTATCTAAGCACCAAAACACATTTGTACAGAACAAAAAATATTTTTGGTTTAAAAATGTATTAAATTTTTCGAGGATAAAAAAACGAAAAAAAAAAAGAAAAAAAAAAACTAGAGAAGATGTTTTTTGTAATTGATTTCAATCAAATAACTTAAAATGAGTTTTTCTTATTTTGATGTAACCTACAATGATTTATATATCACTCTCAAAGAGATCAAAAAGCAGCACCAATTTTACAGAAATAAAAAACTAGTTTTAATGAAAAAAAAAAAAAAAAAATTGAACTTTTTTTGACAACAAGTGTCTAATTATTGCATGGGAAGTGTTATATCTTTCTCAAAAACAAACTAATTAAAATTTTTTTTATTTATTTATTTTAATACTATTGAAAGGTTTTGAACATCACTTTGAGAAATTGTTCAGGGACTCAGAAGTAAACAACTTCTTCCTCCGAAATTCTTGTCTATTCCCCGATGAAATACAAAAATGTTTACAACTGTATGCATTTTTATATATCGTTCATCTTTTTCTTTTTTCTATGCAAATGGTTGCCATATACTAAGAAATCTCTTAAAATATGAAATATCGATCATATTCTGTTCACAATTGGTGATGTACCATATTTTACGTTTTCTTGATGTTTCTCTCAAATATCGCATTCGACATGAAGTATTTTCCGACATTTAGAATATCAGTATTTATCTTATGCATCCATTTTAAATGTATGAAAAATAATAATTAATGTAAAATATCGTTTCAAGTTGAATTCCAAAAAAGAGTGACAGCTGTTTAGTTTTTTTTTAGTAAAAAATAAATAAATATGGCAGTTTTAATTTTGTTGCATCGTTTTGGGCTATATATTAATATATATTTTAAAGGCAACAGACACTTATTTTTTTTTAGTATTTAATTTTTTAAAAAAGAAATTAAAATTAATATTGGTTTGTGTTATCTTTCGTTTTAATTCTCACTTTTTCATATTTTTCTAATTTTCTTCACTTTTCAAGTGAACTTTAAGAGAGTGAGCTTTAGAGAGAGTTTTTCTATCGATCTGTAAATTTGTCTTCATGACACCTTAAATGAATAATTAAAAAAAAAAAAGAACTTTCTTTTCCGATGGAGTTCACTAATTTTATAATATGTTTCAGTTGAAAAGATTTAAATTGTGTATACAGTGATACTGGGTAGTGACTCTTTCCAGACATAATTTTTTGTTTTTAGTCCGATAAAAAAAAAGAAAAAAAGAATAATCTTTTTTTAATTTGCTTGAAAAGCGTGGTATTTAAAATTTTATTTTCATTATGTTCATTTCATAATTCAAATTTTTGAATTATCAATGTGAATTTTTGCATAAAAATCCCCATATATATATATATGTAATACAAAAATTATAATACTTTTGTATTAATAAAAGAATTAAATCTCTTTCGTTTTAATAAAATGTCTTTGTTAATGAATAAGCGTAGAGAGATTCTATTTTGGGAATTCAAGGCTGATAAACATACGATTGAGTTATTTTTAGAATCTCTCCCCCTTTCACTTCCATATAAGGAAGCATGAAATGATTTTCCTTAATGCGTAAGGATACAAGAATGTCAGAGACTGTGCCTTTTTACTACAAAATGTGTTAGTATAAAAGCGAGAGCAATGCTTTTCGCATGGCTTTTTCATCATGTTCTGATCCTGATAATTTGTTCCGGAATTGTCCAAAGTCTTGTCCATCCCCTCCCTTGTGGACAGCGGATGTGGACTGTTATCAATACCAACCTACTGTTAATAAACCATTTTAGAACGTATGATGGCTTACGACTGCATTATTTAAGCTATCTATATAACAAATAAAAGAGATTTTAGCCATTTTATTACATATATATATATATATATATATATATATATATGATATGATATGATATAGTGATATTCGTGTTTCGTTTTAATGAAAAACCCATGAAATTTAAAATTCTGTAAAGTTACCACTGAATTTCTCGAGAAGTAATTATAGTTTTTGAAATTGTTGAAATGACTAAGATTCGTAATATATGATTTAGTGAAACCATATGACACTTAAACTTCTTCAAAGCTTTCTTTAAACTTTTTGAAACTTAATCAAAGTTCTTAAATGATAAAATGTTAATGATAAATGTATATTCCAAATAAATGTTTCAAAGAAATAATTTGAAATCTGACGTTTCGCTTGTACCATTAATATCAGATGCTTCACGTAAGTCCTTAAATTAAACTTTAAAATTCAAGGTGTTGGGTAAAGAACTTCCCTAATATATAATTTTAGAATAATTTTCAAAGTCGGGTTTAGGCAAATACTAAAACACGTTCGATTGCTTGAGGAAAAAGAGAGAAATTGACAGATAATCATTAGAAAAACTTTTTTTATTCAACGACTATCAAACCTGTTTTGGTGTTTCGTATACTTACAATCCTCTATTGTGGTTTTGTCTGATTTCAATACTTTTTTTTTCTTCGCTTAAATATTACTTTACGACTTTAAACTGTATTCCTTGATTTTTTATAATGATATTAATATAGAGCAACTTTTATAGAACGTTTTGTACAATCAAACACTAAACACAATGTATTCATTGCGATCTTGATAAAGAAAATATTTATTTTTGCTTTATTGCTATAATTTTAATTACTGTATTTATGAAAAAAATTCTTGCTTAGTACCAACGTAAGTAAATAATAATTTTTTAAAATTTATTTTACGTTTTAATGATACAAAGAATCTTTACACAATATGGATACATAACAATTAAGAATGAATTAAGTTCTAATAATGATACACGTAAAACAGACAGAAAAGAAAGAATAAAACTAAAAAAAAGAACTAAATTGCATTTTGCTTCTTTAATGTTGAAATAAAAATTTAAGAATAATATTCGAATTATATAAGGACATTTGTCCTTCATCATAATACTTTGTAAATATGCTTTTGAAATTTAAATTGGAAAGCGCATTTTAATAAATCTCTAGGGAATTTACCTAATGAGTAATTGTCCTAGTACAATTACCTCCAAGGTTTCGAAGGCTTATAACAAACAAAATATTACCCATACATCAACAAATTTTACTTTATCTGATAAAGAGACATAAGTTTTTTTTCACGAATGTTGAGTATGATAATCATGTTAATATGATAATCAAGATGATATGATAATCATGATGATATGTTAATCATGATATGCTAATCATGATATGATAATCATCAAGGATGATGTTGCAGACTTAGGTCTAAAGTCAAATTTTTCCCAAACTCGCTGCAGCATGTCTTGATCAAAATTAGCGAATGCGGTTATAATTCTGTTAAATTCTGTTAAATCATGCGGCATGGAGGACAAGAACTCATAAAAGCACATAACATACGCAATAACGTAAACATAAATTTATTATTAACTCCAGAACTATTTCTGAAATTGCAGTTATGCAAGAGCTTTTGAAATTTATAATCCAAAGAATAAAATTTTTATTCTAGTCCTTAAATTTAATTTTTTTAATTTGATTTTTTTAAATGCAAAGATTAAAGTTTCATATCATGGTAAAAAAGTCGTTAATTAAATTAACCCTTTGGAGTCAACTTTGTTATTCGGAACGAATAGAACTTGGCGACTCAATTAATATAATTATTGAAGTTTTTAATAATTTTATATAATTTGATAGTCATTCGAAATATGTGAAATAAATATTTTATATTATTTTCAAACTGAAACTATCTTTAAAAAAAATTCAAAATGGTTAACTAGACACACTCTGTGCACTTTTTACTTGGAAGTTTTTAAATAAAAAAAGAATTTTGGTAATATTTTCATATTTTTTTAACATTTTGATATATTCATCAAATCTAAACAAATGTGCTTACTAAAACTTCAAAGAAACGAGATGAAATGCGCATAATTTATTTAAAAACATTTAACTTTTATTGGAAAAAATAATCGAAAAGTATAAAATTGATAAAGATAAAATGCTGCCAAAATAAGTGCAAGTAAAATCATAAATTATATATTTTTTCACCATCTTTTACTATTCGGAACATTTTAAAGAGTTGGCACGATATGTGAATTTAAAACTTGTCCTAAATATGCAGCACGTATAAGATAGCTAAAGTGCTGTAAGAATATAATTTATCGTATTATTGGATTATTTTTTTCCCGTTGCATTTTCTAAGCAACTTTTGAAGTTTAGAATATTGCAGTTACCGGGATGTTTTATTGGCCAGTTAGAAACTTGAAAGTGCTAAAAAGAAACATAAAATTTTTCCGCATCTAGGATCTAAAATGGAATTTAAGAGGGAGCTATTTTTTTGGCTCACTTTGGAAGCAGATATTTTGATATTTCTTTGATGTTAGTGGAAGTTTTTTCGACTATGTGTTTCTTTTCATTTTTACAATAAAGGCATGGTTATTTTTGAAATTTTAAATAACTATTTCTAGGAATTAATATAACATTGGTATAACATAAAATAATTAGTATAACATTTGTATTTTCTGAGACTATTTGCAATTTATAAAATATTTTTATTAAAAGATTTTTTTTTTTATTTAAGAATTATTAAATAGTGTCCTTAGAAATTATTTGAGTTAATTATTTAATATAAAACTTTTATATAATTTTATTGCCGGGATAGCCTGGCTGGCAGGGCGCTAGACTTCCGTTCGTCAGAACGGGAGTTCGAATCCAGAAGGCCGAAGACTCCTCGTGTAGTAAATGGAGATTGGTGTACGTTGAATCTGTCGGGTTGCAAAGTCCTCCATGTTCCCGTAACAAATTATACTTATTATACTGAGGGTATTGAATTTTAAATTAGATTGTTCTTTGGGTCAGGTAAAAATTAGGATCTGTGGATGAATGAATGAATGAATGTATGAATGGGTCCGACCTACAAATGGGTGTGGCAGAAGTCGAATTCTTGGCCATAGATGGCGCCACTGGAAAACAAGAAATCACACTTCTTGTCTTTGTGTCCTACGACAACAACCACATATACCTTTCTTTGGCGATCTTATCTTCATGCCAATCAATTTAGAAGGAGTTTAAATATATCAAAATTTCAAATTTACTTTAAACCCTTCATTTTTATAAAATTCAACATTCTAAATAAAGGACTAATGCATTTTTTAATTTTTATATATCGATAAATGTTTTTGAATTTGTGTAATATTGGAAGAACCATACTTGAACCATAAAAATTGAAAGAAATCATTTTAAGAAAAACGCGTTTAAAATTTAATACAATTTTCGGTGAAAACATTGGCGTTTGAATAAATTAATTTGAAAATATGCTTAAATGACAGAGTTTCTATCTATTTTTAGAATTTTACTGTTAAAAAGCTCTACTGATATTTATAAATTAAAGATGACATTGATGAATGAGAAAGTATGAAATGTTATAAAAAGATTAATGAAAAAAAAATTATGCTATTTGGATGATGTTTATCCACTACTTTACGAGATTTTATGAGATTTTTGTAAAACGTACAGACTTGAAATTTACATTTTCAATAAACTGATAGTCATTTATCTACTCAGAAATAAAATTTTTTATTATTTCCAATAGTGCAACATCCCCTAATGTTTTAAGATAGAAATTTAATTTTCCACTCATAGTAATTGGCAAGCTCTGTTGAAAATATTTTAACATTATATCGATTCGAAAAAAACTCCTTTTCAGCTATCTAATAATCAGCAATCTCTGTCTATAGAAAGAATTCTCCTCGCACTTGGTCTGGGTCAGTGGCGATGACTATGGTTACGTGATTTAACTATTTCTAGTAGGGGTGATAGGTCGAAGTTTAAGACAGGTTTAGGCTTGCCTCGGCGAGAGAAAAAGAAGCTCCACTCTTTGAAAAATGCTGCTTCTTCTTTACATCGGAGTAGATGGCTTTAGACTTTGTGTCGAGGGCAGCTCCTTCTATATGCTAGCTATTCTTTACTATGACCATCTTTTCATTTGGTCACATCCTTTTATACAGCTTTGACCCTTGGATATAATTCTATTAAAAGTTTATAGATCATTTGTGGCATTTGAATGGTATTTTTTAATCGTATGAGATCAGAAGGCTGTTGATTTAAATATCGGAATGCTCTTTCAGCCACATAAAACAAATGCGCAATGGAGTTAAAATCTGGAGATCGTGGGGGCCAGCGCCACAAAGTGAAATATCAAACCAATCCTTAATAATTTCGGAAGTATGACAGAACCCATTATCTGCTTGAATGTACCCCTCGGTATTGGAACAGTTCATTACCATTACTGGATTTACTCGGTCAGCAACAACGTTTAGATATGATGTCTATTCAGGATACAATAGATTTAAAATTAAGACCGAGAAGAGATCGAGGAAAACACTTCCTTTTATTTTTTTTCCGCTCTACACTAGTTCAACGGTGTTATTTTGTAAGGTGGTCATGATAAATTGGGCACTTGGTGTATATATCAAAATTCACGTTCGTGTCAGTGACTATCACTTCATATTGACACCATTTCTTTGACTAGTTCTCCGTGCCAATTTGTATGGTGGTCATAGCAAATTGGGAATTTGGTGTACATATCGAAATTCGTGTTCGTTTCAGCGACTATCACTTCATTGACATCATTTTCTTGACAAATTTGTTTCCTTCACAAGTCATATCGGCGACAAGTTTACTTCGTTGACAGGTTGATATCTTCGTCAGTGCCCTTCTGGGTCGCTGTGTCGACATTGTGATTTTGTAGGCAGGAGTTGTTTTGTCGACAAAGTAATTTTATCTTCTGGGTTGTTTCGCTAACCGAGTCTTTGCATTGATATGGCAAACAAATATTTTTAATTTATTTTGCCTCAAATTGAAGAAAGTAAGCATTTTTATAAACACATTTCTTTTACTGCATAATATTGAGACAATAAATAAACTTAAATTTAAAAATACTCTTTTACTTAGAATAATACTCTTTACCAACTAAGTTAAAAGTAATACTTTTTTATTTTATTGATTATTTCTTAAACGCATATAAATAACATTTTCTTTAAGCACTTTTGAGGAAAATTAATAAGTTTTATAAGATATTCATCACACATAACCATCATTTATTTATTTTC